>BROE01000022.1:16173795-16191164 GCA_036571765.1 Plecoglossus altivelis
CCTCCCATTTGTCAGCACTCGCACACAGAATGTGCACGTCTTATCATTAGACAGTGTTTGGGTTATGGTGTTTTTGAATATGTCCAAGTCTCTGTGGTTTTGTAGTATATTGCTCAGATTTCCCTGTCAGGGGCCAGACTGCCACCAGCTAGAGTCTCCGCGCAGCGTCCCAGGAGAACGGAACCAGAAGAAGAAGAGGTGCCGTTAAGAGGCTCTTCCGAGGGTCTGCTGCCGCGCTGTCCAAGGCGTTCTTGCTGTGGCTGCGTGCCTCACTGGGCAGCATAGAGGCAGTCGCCTGCCTCTGACCTGACTTTGGCAAGAAGAGAGGACCTGTCCTGTCAAAGCAAACACAGTGATAGAGCTAAGTACTTTGTTCTGGTTGCATGATAAATAGCATAAAAACCTTGGCATTTAGTTGATAACTCCCTTGTAATTGCTAAGCTGTTTGTGTTTTAGGTTGTGGCATCTCCATGGCAGGGCTGCAGCCACACAAGGACCAATTATTGTGTGTCACATTAATAGTACACAGCCACTTTAGTATAAAACTGTGATGAAACACTAGCAAGTCTAACGTTTTAGGGTTAGGCTCATTTTAAATGACCCAAACCCTTGTTCAGAACAAGGACATTGTCAAGCTATTATTACAGAATATCTGAATTGTCTTTCTTTGTCACGCAATAGAGCCCTTGCATGGTCCTGCACAACATGCCGTCAAAGGCCATATTCTTTATGATTCTTGATGGGACCAGACTAACCAGATGGTAGACAGTCTAGAGAGAGAGAGAGAGAGATACGTAGACACAATCCAGGAATGGGCAATTTTTTGTATACATGCATCTAAAATACATATTGAAAATACAAATGAGCATTTTGTCATTTTTATTGATTAGGGGTGCTAAAAGTAGCTTCATATTTTGTACGAAAATACTTAAATGTCTTATTTCTTGTAGTTTAAATATACATTTCCTGCGTTACTTTTCGTTACTCTCACTTCTTTACTTCTCGTTACTTTGAATTCATTACTTCGTTACTTTTCCTGTTACTTTCCTCCGTTACATTTTGTTACTTTTCCTTTGTTACTTTCCTTCCGTTACTTCTCGTTACTTTTCCTTCATTACTTTTAGTTACTTTTCCTTCGCTACTTTTTGTTACACTTTTCCTCTCTCTCTCTCCTCCTCTCTTCTCTCGTTACTTTCTTCGTTACTTCTCTTCCGTTACTTTCTTCGGTTTTACTTTTCCTTCGTTACTTTTAGTTACTTTCCTTTGTTACTTAAAAAAAATCTTTTATTTATTTATTTATTTCTAATCTTTTTTTGTATCTAGGTTTTTAGATACATTTTCACAAGGAAATTGTGATTTTCTTTCTTTTGAATGATATCACTTATTATAATTGATATTGTAATATAATATGACATAACATATCCATGAAGATAACATTGATAACAGGACACCCCATGAGACGCACACTGCTTCCTGCTTGCCCCTGGAGAGGCTGCCGACAGTGACAATGGTCCCCTCCAGCTACAGGGGCCCGGGGCCAGGGGAGTAGGTCCACCTTTTCTGGAGCATCTTGAACATAGTTCAGGGCAGTCACTTCTCTGTGCCTGACTACCAGGGTCTGCTTCACTTCACCTAACCAACATAAATATGTTCATATGACAAATGGCAAGGTTTTTGTGATAGTAGATCCAATTTTTATTCTATCAACATTACATAAGCAACAATTTGACACACAGGAACATGCATTGGAAGGTCGAGGAAGCAACCATGTATTATCTGCACAATCATAAACACGTTAAATAATAAACACCTAAATGTAACATGATTAAGCAGCCTCTTAAGAAAAGCATCATGGAAAGTGCTATCAACGTCCTGTAGCAGCCGTAACCATAGGAAACTAGTGTCATAGTAACAGTTTCACACTGTAGTTAACCTATTACGAAAGCTCTCGTAGGTAGAAACCAGCTGCTCCGAGTGGAGCGTCCAGCCGTATACGTCTGTGACGCAGTCCGGACCTCCAGACGCTCAGACCCCAAAGATGACCCTCAAGTCGGCCAGGGAGAGCTTGGTGAAGGAGCCTCCTGTTCCAGAGAGAACCTTCTGGGCAAGCTCCTTCTTCTTCTCCTGCAAGGTGGAGATCTTGTCCTCCACTGTGCCTTCGCACACAAACCTGGACCCAGATGCACTACGTCAACCTCAGGGTTACACTTGCAGCCGCACTGCGTTTACTTCAAACTCTTTGGTACCAATGTTTTTTTACATTACTCTAGTAAATAGTAATTGAAACGTGAGCGGTCAAGCAAATGATAAGATAAGTGTTTGCTTAGAAAACATTAATTCATGTTCACACGGTCAAAATATTCAATATGGCTTCCAACATCTGAGCTTAAATCTAAACTAAAGTCCCATATGTAGCTATTTCTATTGACGTAGCATCATCTGATTGGAAACTACCGTTTACATTCAGAGGTCCCGTTTTTAAATACAATGCTGTATCATACGTTTAAACTTAATCATACTTGATTGTAATTACCTTGTCGATCTTTTTAAACAAATCAATAAACCGTGAATTTGACATTTATAACCCTGTTATCCAGTCCTATCCTACTATATCCCTCCCATCACCTCCTCCCGTCCTCACCGGTGGATCGTAACATCTCTGCGCTGGCCCACTCTGTAGATACGGTCGCACGCCTGGTCTTCCAGAGCCGGATTCCTAACGGAAGACACACCCAACCAGGGATCAAAGGTCAGACTCCTACAACATTGTTGACCCCTGACCCCAACATGTTGACACACACACACACACACACACACACACACACAAAAGAACATTTGCAAGTATACAGGCCCAGAAATAGGGAGAGCAGGCGTGAACAGGCCTCACCAGTGCATATCCATGAGGAAAAGGTGGTTTCCACCAATCAAGTTGATGCCTACTCCCCCAGCACACAGGGACACCAGCATCACCTACAACACAAGTTAACATCTCTCACACAAACCCCAGTCCACACAAAGGTCTGTCTGTCACACAGTAACAGCTCTCCCCCTAGTAGGGTGTGGTCTAGTGTGCTGTGTTCAGAACCTGTGCCCCTTTAGGGTTGGTGTTGAACTCCTCCACCAGGTCCATGCGGTTCTTGGGGTTGACGGTGCCGTCGATGACGGCGAAGCGCAGGCCCATCGCCCTGAGATGCACCGCCACGATGCGGAGCATGCTGGTCCACTGGGACACGATCACACTGCGGCGCGCAGACGCACACGGTAAGTCGTCACGCTCGCAGAGACGTGCGTACGTGGCGCCAAGGGGAGGGGAGGGGGGGGGGCGCAGTTCAGGTGACTGACCTTTTCTGATCTCCGCTCCTCCTCCGGATCTCCTTCAGCTCAGCGAGGATGGCCGAAATCTAAATCACAAACGCAACACGGACACCGTCGGACAGCGTGCCAAATCAGACACCTTTGAAACGGCGCTTAAAAAGCAGCCTTCTCGGCCATCACAGCCCTGCCGTCACCTTGGTGCTCTCCGTCGTGTCCTCAAACAGCCGGGAGGCGAAGCGGCTGCCGTTGAGGGACACGGTGTCCGGGGGGTCGTCACCGGAGGGCTCAGACAGACTCAGAGCGTTCAGCTGCTCTTCCAGGGACAGAGCGACGTCATCTCCCTGCAGCTCTGTCTGGTCCAGGGTCTGGGGGGGGATCAAAGATCCTATCTTTGGGCCCTACTTGGTAGAAGTGTCACTTGCTTTGCATAAGAGGAAACTGTGTGTTTATTTACTGAGTGAGTCCCTCAGTAAATGTGTATTTGCAAGCAACCTTGAACCACTGAATATGTCTGTGTGCATGTGTGCAACAGTGTGAGAGTTTGTGTACCTGTGTGTAGTTGTGTGTGTACCCGTGTGTGTGTACCTGTGTGTGTGTGTGTTCCTGTGTGTGTGTACAACTGTGTGTGTGTACAACTGTGTGTGTGTTCCTGTGTGTGTCCCTGTGTGTGTGTGTGTTCCTGTGTGTGTACACCTGTGTGTGTGTGTGTGTACCTTCTTCAGCAGGGACAGGTGGCAGCAACACTGTCGGAGGCGCAGCAGCAGAGAGAGGATGTGGACAGTGCTGGAGGGCTGCTGGGAGGCCGAGGGTTCTGTCTGGGACAGGCCAAATTCCTGCGCCACTGCACACAGAAGACACGCACACACCAACATGCGTTGGTGACCAGACACATACGAGTCTAAGGCCGCTCATCCGTGCCTGAGGACAACAGACGTCGGACACTCTGTCCGACAGCGACGCAAACGGGTTTCACACAGCGAGGATGAGCGTGACCCCTGACCTTTATTGAAGGGATTTGAGGCGCTCCCCTGCTTCGGCGCTCCTCCCTCGTGTCTCTTCAGATAGTTCTGCAGCATCGATCTAGAGGAAGGGAGCGGCTTTCAACCTGCTACCTTCAACTTGCACGGAATTCTCTGTCTAATGTCAGCTTAGGGGTTACCTAGAACGTGCAAACACCACGTCGTAAACAGCCAGCTCCTCTTCTGCCAGCTTCAGACGATGCACCTGGCAGGTCCTGGCAGGGAGAGACACCTGTAGCAGAGACAGATTCCAAAAAAGAGGGCGTGTTAGGCGTGCTCTTTGGAATCCGCAAGTGTTTACTGAAGTGTGTGTGTGTGTGTGTGTATGTATCGAGGTGTGTACCAGAGGTTTGCCGTCAGAGTCCTGCTGGTCTTTGGTGCGTCGGAGCAGCAGAGCTCTAGTCAGGATGTTGAGTCTCTCTCCTCCTCGCTTGGAGCCGTTGTCCACCTGGGCCTTCCACAGCTTGAACTCGTCAAAGGGAGCGCAGCGCAGGAACCTGCCACACAGCACATGGTCACTGCACACGCTCAGAGCGACGCTGCTCCCTGCACACACTCTGAGCAACACAGCTAACTGGACACACTCAGACAGAGCAGTGCAGCACAGGACACGACCGAGGCTGCATGATGAGAGCTTACTTGAGGAGGGAGTACATGTCCAGCAGGTTGTTCTGGATGGGCGTCCCCGTGACGGCCCACCGCGCGCGGCTCCGCAGCTGACACACGGCCAGGGAGGTCTGGACCTTGGGGTTCTTTATGTTGTGGGCCTCGTCCAGAACCACTCGGGCCCAGGACACGCCCATCAGGGGGGCGTGGTCAGAATGCTGGGGGAGGGGGGGGGGACAACGTAAGTGGCGGTCGTATAAGTCACGGTCACAACACCTGTCCCTCAGGTGGGGCGTGTAGCAGGTGCCTACCGCATGATCAGCATCAGCGCTAGGCTTCTCTGCATCCTCCTTCTTGACCGGGATCTCCTTGGAAACCAGACTGTAGGTGGTCACCACGACGTCATGCTCAGCAAGACTGGTGGAAATAGGACAACAACGTAGGTGTGTTGGCAAATCAAGGTGATTGCGACTGTGCGTGTGTGTGTGTGTGTATGCATTGCTGCGTGTGTGCGCACGGGTCTCACGCGCTGGGACTTCTCTGGCGGTTGGGTCCGTGGTACAGACACACACTCAGCCTCCCGCTCTTGACGTGCCTCGTGATCTCGTTCTTCCAGTGGTGCACCAGCGAGGCGGGGCAGATGATCAGGGTGCCCTGGGACACCACCTGGCTAGAGTCTGACCCACACAACACACAAACAGGTGAATCATGCCATTTCGCCACTGCTACAGTATGTGAGACAGAGCCAGTGGACAGTCACCTTTTTTGGAGAGCCAAACATCTGGTTTAGCCTTCTCCTTGTCTTCTCCCTGTTTCTCTTTCTTCTGGGCCAGTATGAGGGCGATCATGGTGAGGGTCTTCCCCAGTCCCATGTCATCCGCTGGTGGGGTGAGGGGGACACACAACATGCTCAAAGCTTGTTCTTACTCTCCATACCCGAGCAGAGGGAGATCAAAGGGGACCAGGTGGTCGTTCCACCACTGCAGTCGTCCGAAATATCTCGACAGTGAATCCCCCTTGTGGATAATAGTGGTACTACACCTAAAACTCCTTCACAAACACCCTCCCAGCCCAAACAATGCGTTTTCCTCAAAAATCAAAGCCTTATAAACACGGTAAGGAGTAAGTATACGTTAGGGTGTAAATGGATTGACTTTACGTCATAAAAACGAAAGCGAAGGAACATCCATTAAGTTGTACTTTGTCTTCTGAGAAGTGGCGCCCAGGTTGGGAAACATCCTATTTTAAGGGGACAGAGTTTAGAAGGAGGAACCACACAGAACGGAAGCCAGAAAAAGGAGCTAGTTCTCCTTTGTTTTGTCCAGTATCTGTGGCCAGCAAAGGAGGAGAAAATGGAACAGAGCAGGTCTAGCTGACACTAGACTGCTTGAATAGTTCAAAATGGTTCCATGGACAATATCTTTCGATCTAGATCTAAGAATAGGCTGGATGCTTTTGGGATTCCTGTACCTCCTGCTGCTGTGATGCATATCCATAGCCATCAAGCTGCCTTGATTTTGAAAGACATTCCGCTCAGAGCTTCTCCTTCTGACCCTAAAACCAACCTCTGAGCAACGGAAATATCCTACACATAAAGATACGATAGGTAGCAAAGAGATTACCCAGAATTCCTCCGCAGGGCATCTGAGTCTCTCTCCAGAGCAGCCAGGCCAGCGCCCTCTTCTGGTGGGGCAGCAGAGGCACCTGGCCATGGAGGGAAGACATGAAGACACCTCATGGCAGGATTATATTAGGTTTCCTCAACATTAACACTTGTTGTCAAAGAGCATCTTGATGCCCTAGGTATCTGCGGTGGTAGCAGTTTGTTCCATGCATGTGCGGTGGTACCGGTTGGCTGAGCGCGTTTCTGGGTCAGTACCTTGATGCCACGGGGGTCGGGGACCTCAGCGTTGGGCCCGGGACAGGACTCCAGAGAGCTGTGCAGGTGGTCGATGGCCTCGCAGGTGGCGTTCTTCACCGCCAGCAGACGGTTGTCCGTCATCCTGCCTCCGTAGAACGCCTGGTTGTGGGGCGCGGCTACACACATGGAGACAGGGCGGTACTTGCTTCAGAACCAGGTGCTTGTTTATGATCGCCACGGCAGGGAATGCGAGGACTGGCCCCCTAATGGGCGTGGCCTGCCTCCATGCTAAGGGCGGCCCTACCTCCATGCTAAGTGTGGCCCTATCTCCATGCTGAGTGTGGCCCTACCTCCATGCTGGGTGTGGCCCCATCTCCATCCTGAGGGTGGCCCTATCTCCATCCTGAGGGTGGCCCTACCTCCATGCTGAGGGTGGCCCTACCTCCATGCTGGGTGTGGCCCTATCTCCATGCTGGGTGTGGCCCTATCTCCATCCTGAGGGTGGCTCTACCTCCATGCTGAGTGTGGCCCTACCTCCATGCTGAGTGTGGCCCTACCTCCATGCTGAGTGTGGCCCTACCTCCAAGCTGAGTGTGGCCCTACCTCCATGCTGAGTGTGGCTCTACCTCCATGCTGAGTACGGCCCTACCTCCATGCTGAGTACGGCCCTACCTCCATGCTGAGTGTGGCCCTAACTCCATGCTGAGTGTGGCCCTAACTCCATGCTGAGTGTGGCCCTACCTCCATGCGGTGTGGGGCCGTGGCCGAGCTCCATCCCCAAGGCTCCTCCTGAGGCCTGGTGCTGGGGGGGTGGAGGGGCGCTGGGCAGGAACACTGTGCCACCCTGGCGGCCAAACGGGTTGGCCTGGCTGGCAGCGGGCACCGGCCGGGCCTCGTCATGTTCTCTCTGAGGCTCTGCGCGCAAACCCGATGAACGATAAACAGACAACGTCATCGTGAGTCGTTTCCCATGGGGCTGGAAGCAGAAGAGTTTGTTCGTTTGCTAGGGTCTCACCTGGCTGGGAGTCAGGGACCAGACTCATGGACTCCAGAGCTTCCTCAAGGTCCTTGACCTGAGTCTTCAGCCTCTCTCCTTTATCCGGGAGGGCGGACACATTCACCACTGATAGGGTGGCCTGGGGAGAGAAGGATAGGTGTGAGGTGTGAGAGAGAGAGAGAGAGAGAGAGAGAGTGTGAGAGAGTGTGAGAGAGTGTGAGAGAGAGAGAGAGAGAGAGTAAAGAAGCAAACGGGACAGCGCGTGTTAGAGATGAAGAGTTTTAACAGCCTGCAGGGTGAGAGTGAGTGTGTTGTGCTTTGCCTTCTTTTGCTTGAGCTGGGCCGTGAGCCGATTGTGGAGGGCATGGGGGTCGTCTGGCTGACCCTTGACCTGAGAGGCAGGCTGGAACCCTGCAAAGGACATCAGGGTCTTCTGGACCAGAGCCACTGGAGAGGTCTGCTTCGGGCCAGGTTTTGCCGACACAAACTGGACATCATCGTCGTCGTCATCATCGCTTTGCGGTTCGGGCCGGCTTTGTGGTGGGGTGGAGCTCTTCCCTGCTCTCCAAGATCTCGTTGGATCTTCCTTTGTTTGAGCGGCAAAAGGGTCACACGGTGGGCTGGCGGCATTTTTGGCGTCGCCGACAGAGCGTTTGCCTTTGGAGGAGGAGGAGCTCCGGTCAGGAAAAACACTTTCCCCCTCACCCGAGCTTGGCTTTTTCCCAGCATGCTTGTCGGGCACCTTGACTGTTGGCAAGTCTCCACGGTGACCAACCAAGGCAGAATGCGTGTCGTCAGTTGGCTGATTCTCGACGCTAGAACGTTCTTCTCCACCTGCTCGCAGGTCATCTCTGTTGGAACGGTGCTCTTTCACATCTGAAGTCACTTCCTGAGGTGGCGTTCCGGCTTTCTTGTCTTCATCAGAGACCCTCTTCTTTATTCTCATTCCCGCTGGAAGTCGGGCACCTCTCCAGGTCTCTGACGGGCTCGACTTCCCACTTTCCTCCTCCCCTCCTTTCCCCTCGACACCTCGGCTTTTCTCGCTCTCTTCATCCCTGCTTCTCCGATGCGTTTCTTCCTCGGCCTTCCTGTCATCCCCTTTTCCTCGATCCTTGCCGTTCTGGAGGGTTCTCCACTCCGAGGTGGTGTCTGGCTGGCTGGGGGCCTTGAAGGGATTCCGGCCGTAACTCAGGCTGGAGGGCTGAGGCAGGGGCCCGGATACGGGGCTCTCCTTCTCTGGCTGCAGAGGAAGGACACACGTCAAACACCGATGACGCATACAACAAAAGATGTTATCAATGTTGTCTCGTTTCACTAAATGCACAAAATACGGGATATCTTGTCATGCGGGTTTCCTTAATGAAATATTTCTTGATATAAGGGACACTGGTGCTCTGGTCATTTTCAGGTGAAAGTGAGTGCTCAAGACTTTCACTAGTAAGACACGGAAGGGCTTACCATGGTCCAAGGAATATTCCCGCACCATTTCTGCCCTGCACTCCGCCCCTCCACACAGCGATAATACAACCTGACAGCAGAGGCAGCCAAAGACATCAGATAATAGAGTGATGCATGGAAGTGACAGAGACATAGGAGCAGACACGACGACACCCAGAGAGACGGGCACAGACAGAGAGCCACTGAGGAACAGACAGACACTGAGGAACAGACAGACAGAGACAGACAGACACTGAGGAACAGACAGACAGACACTGAGGAACAGACAGACAGACACTGAGGAACAGACATACAGACAGACACTGAGGAACAGACAGACAGTCAGATAGACAGACACTGAGGAACAGACAGACATACAGACACTGAGGAACAGACAGACAGACAGACCTGTAGCATTGTTGCTGCTGGTTGGTGACGAGGGCTTGTAGATCCACAATATAATTCTGGTGATTCAGACAGTGTGATGGAGGAATGCTGAGGGTTGTAAACAACATTTTGTCATTCGAAGTACATCATAGTTTATATGAATGTCTGACTAAAAGAAACGGCAGCGCAGAGCCCTTACCTGGCTTCTTGAATGAAATCACACCTATCTTTACGCTCGCTGCACATGTAAAAACTGTTGCCTTTATTAGGTCCATCTTTCACCCCGGTCTTCAGCAAGCACACGCTGTCTGTCATACGAGACAATGCATTTGGTTAAACTCTTTACTCACTAACGAGTGGGTGTCGCTTAAGTGGAAAGAAGCCCTTCATGAATACTTGGATTTTATGATCAAGCTGGCCTTCTAAGACATCGCTCGTTTAAAAAAGATACGTCAACATACATACAACTAATCTATTCGATGTTGAATGTAATACATCGGTACTTACTGTGGACAGTGCATTTAACCACCTCCATTCTGACGCAAAGTTTCGAGTGTCGGCTAAAATCCGCTGAAGTGAAAATAAGTTGGTGCCTCATGAATTTGTATAAACCAATAGAATGTAAGTATAGCCAATCATTACCGGGTCAAACTAACGTCTACCATAAAACGTCTACGTTTTACAGTTCTTCTTCGCGTGATGTTGTGGATATATTCCACGCAAAATTTATGTCTTACATGTATTTTATAAAACATTTGTTGAACCAAGAAGGACGAAAATATTATTTTATTTATAATTATTGAAATGATACAAGTGGGGTGCGAGCTATTGAAATGATACAAGTGGGGTGTGAGCTCTTACAATATTAACGAGTTATGATAAAAATGGAGAACCATACTATAACGTGTTAAATGTATATGCTGTAATTTCACAAATTTGAAATACAATTCCTTTCTCCTGAAACTACGTTACCCAGAATGCTCCGTACAGTCTTTTCTCTTTCCTCGCGGGCTTTGTTTTGATATGGCGGTATGCTTCGAAACTCCCACTTGTTAACTATCGTCCTTTAAACATGAATTTAAAATACATGGAATTGGATTTGTTGGCCTAAATCAAGGTAACGGTGGTCTATTTGGCATAACTCGTAGTTTTATCAAGACATTCAGGTATCGTTGTTTCGCTTGGGAATTAAAATGCAATGCTAAAGAGTACAACTAAAGTTGGGCGTTGAGAAGTCTGACGATGTGAGTCAAGTCATCAGGTAATTTACAGTCGGTCTAGCTCAGAACCTACAAATCTTCAAAAAGTCTTCAGGCGAAAACATTAATTACGCCATTTTATACATGATCAATGAACGTACTAAAGTGTCAAACTTTATGTATAGGTTGTCTATTTAGTGTAGCGTTCCAGGGCTGTCGAAGCCATAGAAAGCTGGCTAATTAGCTTTTTGATTTACGATGTGTTGCCACCAACAACTAACTGTCCATTTAAACGGTCGACCCAATGAAATGCAATCTTTTCTTTATCCTTATCATGAAATCAATTTAACTTGTAGCCAAACACTTTCATGACCTGTCTCTAAAATCAGTCTAATCCGGTTTAGTTCAGCGCCCCATCATGTCCTCGCCAGCTGGGCTCCATCAATCGCGGACTAATTTCTTCGCCGAATGGATACCGAGCAGCTCGCGCGCCGGCGTGATACTCAACCCGTCCCCGGATCTGGCCGAGTCTCTCCGGTACAGCTCAACCTGGGAATCGCGGGATACGGAGGACTCGTTCTCCTCTCATTTCGCTCCGCTCCCGGCTTCCAGAAGCAGCAGCTGCCTCAGTGTCCACGCCATCGACTCGGAAGAATCGGTGACGGATCACTCGAAACACCGACCTCGAGAAAATATTTCATCCGACAAACAGGCTTCAGGACCGCACGGTGCATCACTGAGATCAGATGGAGAAACGAATAGCATGGATGAGATGATCAGCCAGTCTCAGGAGCTACCTTTGACACTCAAACTTGACCAGGTAAGACGTTAGACTGGTCTGTGGCTGTCCACAGTTACAGGTCGACCAATATGGCCGTGTGGATCAATCTGCATGTGTTGTGTTGCTAATTGCTGAGCTGTGCAGCTGTAAAGTCTGTTGCTCGTGTGTTGCAGCTGAGGCAGTGGCAGAAGCACATGCAGGAGCAGCTGAAAGCCCAGCAGCTGGAGGAGCTGCTGCGTCTGCAGGAGGAGCAGCAGAGGCTGCTGGGTCTGGCGCAGGCCGGCAGGGAGGGGCCAGGTGCGCCTGCACTCCCAGATGCGCGCACACACACACACACACACCAAGATACACACACACACACATTCAGCTACACACTTACACCTAGCTACAAGCACACACTAATTCAACTACACACTCACACCCTGCTACACGCACTCATTCAGCTACACACACTCAGCTACTCACACACTCACTATAAAAGTGGGAGGGGGCAGCAGATATGCCAGACAGCTTCTGTTTGACTGCCTACCTGTAGGCCAAAATCACTGAGGTCTGGTTTAGCTATCAGCCACCGTTTGTATTTTTGTATGCGTTTAGATAGTATTTGAACTCCTTGAGCATGTGCTTAGGTGAATGGTTATGCACCACAGACTGCTCAGGGAGTCCTGGTTTGACTGGAGCAGGCTGGAGTGAGAGCACTATCCAAACCCAAGAGACTCCGCCCCACAAGAGCCCCCCTCTGAAGGGCTCAGCGGCCCATGCTCATTGGAGGCAGGGGAGCGGCCTTCCGGGTGCGTCACAGGACCAGAAGCAAGCAGGGCCGGACGGATGGCAGGAAACACTAGGTGAGGCTGGAGGCCTTTGGGCTATAACAGGGTACACACTAGGTGAGGCTGGAGGCTAGTTGGAGCTTTAACTGTTACGATAACAGACTAAAGGACTGATCATTTTGCCTGCAGAGTCGCAAGCATGGGACTATAGAGCCCACGAGCAGAGTGTTGGTGAGAGCTGTGAGGAGCAGGATGCGACCGCCCACGCTGCCTCCTCCAGGAGTGAAGACGTCTATGTGCGGAAAGCAGACCAGGCCGAAGCAGACCCAGAAGACAGGTGACCATCCGCGTGTCCTTGAGGTGAATACGGCAGATCGACAGGTTCGTTCTGCTTGCTTACAAGGTGTGTGCTTGTCTTGTGCAGGCCAATCAAACCTGGAATCGGAGGCCAGAAGCGAACGTTTGAGGAGCTCCTGGAGGAGCAGTTGAGGCTGGAGGATCAGAAACTGAGGGCCAGCCAGCCACAGCAGGTCAGCACCACCCTGAACCCACCTCCACTCACCTCAGATAGCACACCTAATCCCACCTCCACTCACCTCAGATAGCACACCTGACCCCACCTCCACTCACCTCAGATAGCACACCTGACCCCACCTTAATTCACCTCAGATAACACACCTGACACTAGGAATAGCTGAGTATTGCCTGCTTCTCCCAGCAGAGTCCAGAGTCACCTGAAGGGATGAGAGCCAATCCTAAAAGAGTCTTTCTGAAGCGAGGGGAGGGCCTCTCCAGGTTCACCAACCCAAACAAAGCCACCGTACCAAACAGAGGCAGGAAGAAACACCCCCAACCTCAACCTCAGGTCAAGGCGAACGTCCCCCGGAGCACTGAGTCTAGGACCCTCCAGAAGGCTGCTGTGAACCAGCGGCCCCCCGTGCAGAGGAAGACCGCCGTGCTCAACAAGGAAAACCGGCCCAGGATCCCCCTCTCCACTCCTCAGGAGCCCAGGGTCCCCCAGCCAGCTGGAGCCAGGATCCTGGGTGCTCACCAGAGGCAGAACACAGACCCCCCTGACACAGCACAGCCCCCTTCCACGCGGAGCCTCAGTCAGAGAGCGCTGCTAAAGGAAGCCAGCAACAGGAAGCAGACGCAGTCCTCTCAGCCGGCGACTGGAAACAAGCCAAGCGGCGCCCCCTCGCGGTTGGTAACCAAGCAGGTGGGCCTGAGAGAAAGTCCTGGACCTTCAGACAAAGGAGCCATCTCCTCCGTGAGAGAAGCAGCCAAAGAAAACCCGGCTTCGGTTAGGATTCCGGAAGATTCCTTCGAGCTGTCTTTCCAGGAGAAGCTGCGGCGCTGGGACTGCGAGCGGCAGACGGAGAGCGTGGAGTTGGGGGAGTTTGAGCTGCTGGAGCAGGCTGCCGAGGAACTCTCCTTCTCCTCTAACTCCTCCTTTGTTGCCAAAGTGCTGCAGCTGGACAGGCAGCAACGCAGACACCTGCAGGGCAGCCAGGGGGGGCAGCCACGCAGACTCTCCTCCACGCCCATCAAGTCCCCCAGACCCTCGCCCCCTAAAGGGCCAGAGGGCGGGGAGAGTCTGAGGAGATCCTTTGGATGTGGAGCGCCAGCTGAAACAAGGGAGGATCTTCTGAGGACCACAGCTAGAGCTGATGATGACCGTGGTGAGGATGACGAGGAGGACGATGACGAGGAGGACGCGGAAAGCAAGCCGCGCACGTCCGACATCTCGCTGCACAGCAGCTCCGAGTTCGGGGATGAGGTTGTGGCTGGCTCGTCGCACGTGCCTACGTTTCCAGGCAGCCTCTGCTTCTCCACGTCCAATCCACCGTATGACAAGAGGTCGTATCAGGACCAAGGAAGGGTGGAGAGCTCTAGCCAGGGTGGGGAGGAGGAGGAGGATGGGGATGGGGATGGGGATGACTGCAGTACGGTCAGTAGCAACCCTGACGACTCCACTCTGCTGGAGGACAAAGAGGACCACCGGGGTCACCTGGTGTTTGATGATGACGACACCTGGAACGACCTGGAAGAGACAGGAGGCGCCCATGCCGAGAGCCTGGTTCCTGCGGGACCGGTGAACGACCTCAGCTCACCGGAGAGAACGTTGACAAGGAAGGTTGCCATGGTAAAAGGGGTGGTGCCAGATAGGGGTGGTGCCAAGGGCACAACCAATCAGGAGCCAGATCCTCCCCCCTCCTCTCAGCTGATGACCAGGCTGTTTCCCACTCTGAAGCCCAAGGCACCTCCAGCCCCGCCCCCTCCTGTAGAGGCCAAGCACACAGAGCATGGAGCAGGTGAGACACGCTGGGCACCTACACCATCCTCATCACAACACTACAGTAGAACAGTCCTCACTACCAACACCATCCTCATCACAACACTACAGTAGAACAGTCCTCACTACCAACACCATCCTCATCACAACACTACAGTCATCCTCACTACACACATCCTCATCACAACACTACAGTAGAACAGTCCTCACTACCAACACCATCCTCATCACAACACTACAGTAGAACAGTCCTCACTACCAACACCATCCTCATCACAACACTATATAAAAATCACACTTGTATATAAAAAATGGGGACGTTCTTTTAATTGTTAATCAAGCAATGTTTGTCTTGTGATAGTTGTCGACTTGTCATGAACACACTTCACCAATGATCTCAGTCGTGGTTAACTTGTTCACTCAACCAGACTCTGGCTGGATCAGCTGATTGTAGTGTGTATGTTGTTCTTAACATGAGTGCTGCAACAGGAGCATTGTAGAGTGCCCTCTGGTGGACAAACTATTTAAAACTCGTAGCATGATTGAAGTGTTTAGTGCGATGTATCGATATTATCGGCCGAGTACTATATCATTCAGGCTCGTCTCATCCCTACACTACAGTAGACGGGTCCTCACTACCTCATAATTTACTAGATCTTCAGCTCCTTGAGTTGAAGAGCCCTCATTTAAAAGTTGTGTGTGCGCGCGCTTGCACCCCCAGGCCAGCAGGGGCAGCATTCCAGGCAGCTGAGGGAGAGGCTGGTGGAGCTGGAGCTGGAGATCGAGCGCTTTAGGAAGGAGAACACAGCGCTCTCCAAGCTACGGCAGGACAACGAACAGAGCCAGGAGAGCCTGCGGTAAGTTCTGTCCAGTCTAGTCATAGTTTGTCAGGTCCTATCGGGTCATATTTGGTCTGTTTTCATTTCATCTGATTTGACCTCTACTCTCCATTAGAATGAGTGTTAATACAGATTAAGTAAAAATGGATAGCTGATATACAAACAAACAAAAAAGTTGATTGGTACAGCACCCCACAGGCAATACTAGTCCCAGAACGATGGAAAACAGGAAGTGAAGACATGGTCTTGTTCCAAAGCGCTGACCTGGAAGTGTGCTGTGTATGTCGTCAGGAAGGAGAGGGCGGAGTTTGAGCAGAGGAAGGCGGAGGAGCTGGCCAGGCTGGAGGCGTTCAGGAAGGAGGAGACCAGGAGACTGCAGAAGGAGCGGCAGGTGTTTGAGAAGCATGCCTCTGCCGCCAGGGCCATCCCTGACAAGAAGGAGCGGCAGGAGATCCAGGTAGGGGCCACACTGATTAAAACACACATGCACACGCATACATGC
Source organism: Plecoglossus altivelis (assembly GCA_036571765.1). Classification (NCBI taxonomy): domain Eukaryota; kingdom Metazoa; phylum Chordata; class Actinopteri; order Osmeriformes; family Plecoglossidae; genus Plecoglossus; species Plecoglossus altivelis. The sequence goes on from BROE01000022.1 coordinate 16,189,805, forward strand.
ATACTCACACACTCATACGCACATACACTAACACATACAGACACTAACACGCACACACTCAAACACTATAACACACACATGCACATTGAAACACACACACAGTCATACACTAACACCCACAAACTCAAACACTAAGACACGCACACATACACATTGAAACACGCACACACAGTCATACACTAACACACACACACAGTCATACACTAACACACACACACAGTCATACACTAACACACACACACACACACACACAGTCATACACTAACACACACACACACACAGTCATACACTTACACACACAGTCATACACTAACACACACACACAGTCATACAGTAACACACACACATCCCCCCTGTCTCTCCAGTCCCTGAAGCAGCAGCTGAGCTCTCTGCAGGAGGAGCTGAGGAGGAAGGAGAGCCGCTGGTCCACCACTCACAGCCGCCTCCGCCAGCAGGTGGAGGCCCTCAGCACCGACAACAGCGCCCTCAGGGAGGAGGTGCGCACGCTGGAGAGACTCCGCCTCAGCACCTGGAAGGGCAGCCAATCAGACGCCGGAAAGGACAAGAAGGAGAAGCCTGGCTTCTTCCAGAGCAGCAGTGGGACCAAAACGGTGAAATTTGCGGTGAGTCCAGTGAGGGCTCTGTCTGGTCACTGTCTGGTCACTGTCTGGTCTCTGTCTGGACTGTCTGGTCACTGTCTGGTCTCTGTCTGGTCACTGTCTGGTCTCTGTTTGGTCTCTGTCTGGTCTGTCTGGTCTCTGTTTGGTCTCTATATTGTGTAACTTGTGTTTGGCATGTTTTCCTCAGTTATTTCCTGATTGTGTGTTGTGTGTGTGTGTGTGTGTTTGTGTGTGTGTGTTCAGAGCCCACCAGAGAGCATGCGGAGCAGCCCTCCTCAGATCAGCCAAACCACTAGGGGGAGCCCTGGAGGCAGCAGCCCTCCTTCTGCTGGTAGGCTTACTGGGGCGTCTCCCTGACTCCACAATGTGGATGACCCCCCCCAGCACGTCATGTCTGAGTCCTGTTGCTCCTGTCTCCAGGTGGGATCAGAAGCAGTCTCAAGAGGTCCAGCCCTGCTCCATCTCCTGAGGCGTCAGCAGGCCAGGGGGGCAACCCTGTGGCTGAGAGCAGGAGCCAGGACACTAGCCTGAACCAGGAGCACTCTCTCAACCTCTCACCTGTAAGTACCACACACACACTCTCTCAACCTCTCACCTGTGAGTATCACACACACACAAACTTTCACCTGTGAGTACCACACACACAGTCGCACACAACCTCTCACCTGTGAGTACCACACACACACAGTCACACACAACCTCTCACCTGATTACCACACCGCATGCACACTTACACACAA
>BROE01000022.1:16209306-16252148 GCA_036571765.1 Plecoglossus altivelis
CCACACCCCCCTCCCCTCCTCCGCTACGGTGAGGCCCATCCTCAGCCCAAAGAAGACAGCCCTTCGATCGGCGCGCAGCTGCCGAGGTCGGCACCTAAGGACAGCGCGCGCCGCTCAACCGAGCGGAATCATCCGAAGTGACAGGGAATAGAGAGCCGAGCAGGGAGACTGCAGAGGTGGGTGGGCTAATACACCACATAGGCCTCCACTGCCAAATACAACAACTTTGACCTTCACTCTCCGTCCAAAACATTCCTCTCGCCTGAGCAAGTAAATGTGAGAGGTGGGCTCCTGAGCAGGCTTGACAGAATTACGCCCAGAGAACAGTGTGAAATACACGCGTTGTAACAATAGCTTCCCACCTCTGCGGGAATGTCAAAAGCAATGGCGTCTGGCTTCTAACCACGTTGGAACGAGACCACCTTGGTGAAGATGTTCCGTCGCCCACGGGGCTTGAGGTACACCTGCTCCCACGCCTCCGGGTCGGAAGAACCCCTGAAGAGAACACTCACATTGACCACGGACGGTTGTCACTAACCACAATACCATGTTCTGGTCGAAAGAGACTAAGAGACATTCTACATCCATCCACAGCACATGAGGTCATCCCTCTAAAGTATTCTACTGGAACCTACAGGATCTTTCTAGAACCTGTAGCAGGTTTTGTGTCATTTTGTTCCTTTCTTTTGCAGCTTACATGATCCCTGGTAGTGGCTCTTTTCCCACCTACCTTTGATTTTCACGTAACAGATCAAATGAACAATATCCATCTAAATAAACAATATCCATCTAAATGGAAATCCCATAATAAAGAAATGCAATTGAAACCGTCAAAGAACAAACGAAGTCGCGCTCTCATCTGCTCAGGCAGATGGGAAGGGTTTGTCGGTCTGGATGAGATCAGGGCACTGAAGGAATCTGGTCTATACCATGTTTACCCTGGCTGGCGGAAGCAAGACCGGCAGTGAAGGGGAGGGGGGAGGCAGTTTAGACTGGGGGTGGGGGTGGGGGTGTTTATGGTGTGTAATGAACCAAGAGGTAGGCAGGCCATGGGGGTGACACAGTAAAGCTCCCCATCTTTCCCCCTCAAATATGGGTCACTATTCCTCCTCAGGGGATACCCCCATGTTCCGTCCCGACAATACCTCGCCCCTCCCCCAAAACAGCTCCATCCTGCCCCATGCACTCACCCCTCCCCTCCCCCCTTCAGCCCTCCCCTCCCTAACGAAGCTTAATTGAGCTCTGAAGTCTCATCGCAGCAGCCCTGTGCTTAGTGAGCGATACCATCGCTCGCTTCCTGGCCCCGCCCCCCTTGGATGCATCGCCGCTCGTCACGGGATGCCCCCGATGAAGGACGATATTCTGTCTGAAGCCCTGGGCTTTGTCTTTGTTCGCTATTCAGTGCCCGCCCCCCCACCACCCCTACCCCCCCACCACCCCCACCCCCATAGGTATCCCAGGCAGGGGAGGTGGTAACTTTGTTGCATTGCCAGGCTAGCTTACCAACAGCCTCTCTCTCCTGTTCTCTGAAAGGTCATCAGACAACACAGGGGCCGGGCTCCTGAGTGTTTGGCCCCAGGGGTGGGGACGGGGGGGAGCGGGGACGGGGGGGACAGAGGGGGGGTTCGAACGCTGCTTGAAAAGAGCAACGGGGTCGAGGTCGGGGGAAACCACTCTTTTACCTCTTCCAGCCTCTTTCAGGGATTAGACGGCCTCTGGCCACTTACGTGCAGCGCTGGGCCAGTTGGCAGATCGGTATCAGAGCAAAGTCAAAGCAACCATCCTTTAGATGTCTTCATCGCTCCAAAACGCGTTTCAGTATTTGAACCCGTGGATTTGTTTTTGTTGATACGTCCATTTCATTGATCCAGGATCGGATTTAGCTGTGTGAGGTGTAAACGATTTGTTTTTGTGTCCATATTTTTTTCCTTGCCTGATGAGTGGTAGGTTTCATTAAATCCAGGTCAGCTGACTCATAAAGGCTGCGTTGCTTTGTTCTCTAGTGAAAGAGATGCATCAATGAGCATATTCGATAAAAGGTACCGTATGGGAGTATGATGCATTATCTTCATCATACAATGTATCAAAAATGTGTCTTTTAATCTGATAAAGAAAGCTTTGAATGACCTGGAAGAATTGACTTCCTCCAGACAGAGATATATGCTGATTTCTGTCAAGGCAGCATGTAAGGCATCAGCGGTCCTCGTTAAAAACGGAGGTATACTTTGGGGAACTAAACCTAAACCCATTATCTTTCTCCTTCTGCCTCCTTCTCTCTCTCTCTCTCTCTCTCTCTCTCTCTCTCTCACTCTCTCTCTCTCTCTCTCTCTCTGTATGTAAATGTCATGACAACATTTCCCCGCAAGCTTGCGCACTGACTCACTCACATGCTTCCTTACATACTACACTCTAACACACTCACACTCTCTCACCCTCCCTGTACTTAATCTCTCTCAGTGTCTCTCTCACGCCTTTTTTCCACCCCTGCCCCCTCTCTCTCACCCCTGCCCCCTCCACACTCCACCACCCCCCTCTTCAAAGGCCCAGGGAGTGTGTGTGTGGTGGAGGTACCAGTCGGACCTAGACAGGGAGCTCTCTAAGCCCTGCCGGTTGCCCTAATAGCCGGGGACACAGATCCACATCAAGGGAAGATCGACCCCCTCGTTAGCCCTGGTGCTAATCACTCCATCGTTAAGCATGCCAGGATCTGTCAATCACAGGGCGAGGATCCGCCCTCTTGTCCCTCCGCGAATGAGCATGTCGAGTCCACATCTTATGAGAAAGGGATTTTTTGGAACGGTGTGTGGGCCGAGGGGGGTGGGTGGGGGGTTGGTGGGGATGGCGATCTCTTGGTGTGGGGGGGCTTGCGGGGAGAGGTGCTGGGGGGGCGGGGGGGAGGAGCCATGAGGCGTCTGGGTAAATCACAGCGTGGCAATTATCTCACTTTGCTGCACTCTTAGAATGCTTGGCCTGCTTCTCAGTGTTGATAGGCACATTCTCAGGAAGGGGGCCAGCACCAGGCTCCATGGTGTGTGGGAGGCAGTGTGGTTTTAACATGTGAGAGAGAAGGATAGTGTGTGTGTGTGTGTGTGTGTGTGTGTGTGTGTGTGTGTGTGTGTGTGTGTGTGCAGGGTGGATGGAGCGAGTTTGTGTGTCAGATGGGGAGAGACACCATGTGTGCGTTTCTCAAATAAGAGTCTTTAAAACGATGTGTGGCAGGGAGAGAGTGGATGTTTCTGAAGGGAGTATGGTGTTTTGGGACTGGATCTTGACTCATAGAATCTGTGAAGCTATCAAATATAATTGGTGAATAATCTTTCCAAGACCATCTTATATGATTCTTTGAAATTACGTTATTCTATTTTTGTATTAATCCTGCCTGTGTTGAAAACAAATTATTTATACCACTATGTGAAGTTGTCATGCCATCTTTTTTTACTTGACTTGAAATGTCCCTCACAGGCCACCGTCACTCCCAGCTCAGCATGAACCCCATCCTCTAACTCTCCCTCCTGGTGGTTGTCGCCCTGAGAGCTTGTGAGCTAGTTCATCCTGGTTTCCTTTTCTTGTCTCTCTGAAAAAAAGCTGCCTTGTATTTCATCCTGTACGCAAAGTCACGCACATAAACCATTCTACTGACCTGCTTCAAAATGATTTAGGCTTTTTCTGAGGTTGTCTATCACACATACACTACCAGTCCAAAGTTGGGACACACCCTCCCATTCAAATGAACGGAACAATGTGTCCAAACTTTTGAGTGGTAGAGTATATATCACCTGGAGGGAATGCTGAGAAACAGCATTACCTGTGGAGACACAAACGCTGTCACTGCCATTGTCTACAACACGTCCAGCCACGACCGCACACCAACAAGACACGCCTCCTGTCAGTCATTGATGACAGAGGACACGCCTGCTGCCACTCAACCAGGTGTCCCTCCGAGCGAAACCCGTTTTCTCTGGCACGTCCATCTGAAAGACGCGTCTCTAGACGACAAGAGGCCAATCAGTGAGCGTGGGACGACGCCACCGATAATTTGTCGCCTCGTAACGTCAGCATAACCGCCGGTATATTCGACCTGTCATGTCAAGTTCCCGCAGCGTTCCACACTTCATTATGCTAGATGTTAACATTCTGCTGTCAACCGCCAGGAAGGAGCCGCCATGTTGGTGGCGATGCACAGGTTCCTGTTACGCAGACCGCGTCCCATCCCTTTCTCTCAGTCTCTCAGTCCACCAAGTCATGGCAGTCTACCCCCGTCAGGAGAACTTATCGTCTCCCGGCAACAAAGACCTCCCATTGTACAGCAGCGGTTACCGTGTGGGTGTTTCAGCGCGAGACGGATATCACACATGGCAGTGTTACTAGGAGAACAGGCCCGTCGCTGTGTTGTGTGGCGTCCCAGGACCCAGCGTGATGTGTCATGTGACCGTGGAGCTGCCTCCCCTGGCGCTGGGCTGCTGGTGATGGGGTTCGTGCGGTTGCTTGGTGGCGCAGCTGCGAGACAAAAGGCTCCTCACACAGCCTTGTTTGTTTGTCTTCCGAAGCGACTGACGTCCATATCTGGAAGGGATTTCTCTCCGTGCTCGTCGTGTCCCACCCACTGAGGATGTGGGGGATATTCCAGGAGGGCTGGAGAGCGCCTTCTCTTGGACTGCTGTTCTTACCTCCCTGCCCTCCCTCACGTCTCCCTCCCTCCCCCCGGCCTCCCTCTCACTCCCCGGCTGCTCCTCTCCAGCCACGTGTCATATGTTCCCTTAAACGGTCCTGTAGCCGACTAGCGTTAGGTCTGCCGCTAACTGCGCTAGCTCTCCCATAGATGTCCCCTTGCGTTAGTTCAGGGTGAGCTAGGGCAGCGTCTCCCGGGCTCCAGGCCCTGCTTGTGTCTCCTAATGAGAGAGGACACTGCCCTCGGTAGTGCTAGCTGGATTAGCATGATCACTCAAGCGAGCAGGGAGACCTCAGTTCACCCTGACTCAGAGGGCTGAATGTCTCTTTCATCAAAAGATCAACACTGAGATACTTGATACTGTCTGTTTGCTGTCTGACGGACTGCTTGTCATGCTGCAGGGTGTGAAGGATGCGCAGCACGGTGTCTGAGGTCAGGAACTGAACTCACTTCGTGTCTCTCAGGGTTGACACTGAGCAGAGGTAAAATTCAGTCACTGCTTAGGGCGGAGTGTGTTTTATGTCCCACTAGAGCGTTTTGTGTGTTTGCTTTTCAAGATTTCATCTTTATCCTCTCCTCTCTTTTCCTCTACTCTCCTCCTCTCCTTTCCTCTCCTCTTCTTCTCTCTATCCTCTCCTCTCCCTTCCTTCTCCCTTTCCTCTCCTTCTCCTGTCCTCTCCTCTCCTTCTCCCTCCCATTTCTTTCTCCTCCCTCGCTACTCCACTCCTCTCCCCCTCCTCTCCTCTCCTCTCCTCCCTCTCCTCTCCTTCTCCCCTCCTCTCCACTCCTCTCCCATTTCTTTCTCCTCCCTCGCTACTCCACTCCTCTCCCCCTCCTTTCCTCTCCTCTCCTTCTGCTCTCCTCTCCTTTCCTCCCTCTTCTCTCCTTCTCCCTCTCCACTCCTCTCCTTTCCTCCCTCTTCTCTCCTCCTCCCTCTCCTCTCCTTCTCCTACCCCTCTCCTTTCCTCCTCCCTCTCCTCTCCTCTGATGTCTCCAGCTGAGTTGGAGTTGTTTGCATATGGAACCAATCAGTCCACGCCAAGGACCGCGCCCACCATCTTGTAAAACAATCCGTCTCCTTGACGACAAAGTCCTTTTCAGCATTCCTAGTTCACGAGGAAGAAGGACTTGATTACCGGTGACCAATCACAGTTCGGAGCAGCCAGGCATAGCTGACGTGAAACGAATAGCATGAGATCAATCTCCGAACGTGCTGTGGGGAAACACCGCAGTGTCCACCTCTGAGATCGGTGTGTTTCTGCTGCCCTTGAGGGAGATCCGTGTCTGTAAAGGGTAGAACCTCTGTTTGTAGAAAGGGAGAGATGTGTGGGTGTACAAGCTTTCTCTGGAAGGTGTTGTGTACTTACACCAAGAAAATGACCGAAAAAAGAAGACGGAAAAAGTAGGTGGGCAGTTATAAAACCACTGTAACCCTTCTGGCTGAGCGTGTCCCCGACTGAATTCAAGTCGTAGCTGTCTGTCGCAGCTCTTGACCAGAGTCAGAGCTAAGTCTGTCTCAGACTAGTACAGTCAGACTGTAAATATTTGAAAGTAGCAATCATCTCTGTGTGTCTTTGCTTCATTTGAAGGTTTGGGCAGACGGTAGCGTCCGGCTGCAGAGACCCGGTGCTTTGTACCGCCGCTACCGTCTGAGTGTGAATGTAGGTCAGCGGTTCTGGACCGGAGCAGGAGTGAACACAATGGGTTTTGCCCAGCGTCCGTACCACCATGTTCCCATGACGTCCACATAGCACCCGGCTTACGTTGGTGTACGCGTCGTATGGTAACTGGGTGGTGCAGATAAAGCCATCTGTCAAACAGGCAGCAGGCACACGAATATCAGGAATGTTCTAGAGACAAAGACTTCTCACCCTGTTACAGTTTAGCCGACCATTTCCTCCTTATTCTTCGTCTGTGCGTGTCTGAGTTTATATATATATCTATTTCGCAACAATGCAGAAGTCATATTTTAGAGGTTCATGACTTTGGCACCAGGCCTGCTGTGGAAAATGTTCAAGTCAAAAGTTCTGTCCCAAGATGTTCATAGGCGAGGATTTGCACATACCAAATCAATGTGAACACAATAGCCTGCCTGGCTCTGTCGACTTGTGAGTTTAATATTTAACCCTGCTGTAAATAACAAAAATCAATGGGATGTGTGAGGGAAGGGTGAGGCTACAGGGGAGGTTGTTGCCCGGGTTACGTACGGGGTAGAGGTTCAAGGTGTGGGTGAGGCAGGGGGTGAGGTTAAGGATGAGGCTGGGAGTAGGTACGGGAGTGGGGCCCACAATGGCCCCGGGCTACTGGACCGGCACAGATTGTTTCCGGGCCTGAGTACTAGAGCCTAGACCCAGGGTGATTAACTGGGATGACTTGTGTTGGAACAAAGACCAGATCGGACCTGAGCCAAAACAACAGCCTCCCTCAGAGCTAAGGTTGACCCTGCACCCCCTCCCTCCATCCCTCCCTCCCCTTCTCTCTCCCTCCCCCCTCCCTTCCTCCCCCCTGCCATTCTCCTTTCTCCACCTTCCTATCAAGAAAACTAATCACCAGAGATTGACTTGTCTCGACTGTGCCGAACATCTTAATTGCCAGCTTTCCAATACAACAAGGTGCTCCGACATCATGTGGGTTTGTAGGAAACCTCCTCAGCCTCTATAATAATGAACAGTAAATGTGTTTCCATGACTTGGTCTCTCTGTGTAGCATGTGAGGAACACCTGGATGGAACCAGGTAAGACCTCACACGACAACTGACGCATCTTGGAGGCCAGGTAATCTCCGATTTGCCGGGCGAGCGCAGGTGTCCATTTTAACAAAGACATGTTTGGTAAACAGTCTCAAGGTGTGTTTGCTGTCAACAATCTCCACTTAAATGTATTGACGTGGAGATCCTTCGTGAATAGGAGTCTGGTTTCCCATGCAACACACACACACAAACTCACTCACTCGGACACACTCCTCACTCAGCGGCCCTACGGGGCCTCTCCAATGCGCACCTCCTCTTTCCCATTGGACGAGTCTTCCGTCCAATAGTGTGCTGGAGCACAGGTGCAGTCTGTCCATGCTTTGGGTCCATAGAACGCTTCCTGACTCAAAACTTCCCCATTAGCAGATGCTGCCCTGCTTACCCTACACACACTCGAACACACACACACACACACACTCAAACACACACACACACACACACACTGGAACACACACACACACCACTCCCCAGGCCCTGTCTGATGACAGACTCTCCTGTGTGTTTGGATGAGCTCACTGTAGGATGATGTCTACAAAGCCTCCACACAGTTCATCATGCCCGAGCCTCCCCCCAGCCTCCCCCCAGCCTCCCCCCTCAGCCACCCTCACAGCTTTCCCCACAGCTTCCCCTACCCTTAAAGGTGTTGTGTGTTTGTGTGCTTGTGTGGGCGAACGAGATGTGTTTGAAGTCAATAAACGTGTGGTAATGAGTCCTGACAGCTTGTGAACCATTTGTAAAGGAGGCTTCACCCCGCGGTGGTGTTTGCACGTGTGTGTGAGGTTTTGCATGTGCGTGCAGCAAGCAAGGTTGTGGCGTTTACTAAAGTTGACATGCATTCCCTTACTCAAACAAACATACTTGTACAAACACACTGTGTTCCACGAAATGTACGGTACATGCGAGTGCACACACACACACAGACACACACAGACACATAGACACACACACAGACACACACACAGACATACACACACACACACCGCTCTGCACTTATGTGGAGTGACATCCTGTTGACTTTGATGAACTTGGTGCTTCAGGTCATTTCTCGGTGAAGTTCAAATAAGGGTACAAATAAGGTTACATTGGAGGCAACATGCAAGATGTGGAACATGAAACAGAGGCTGAAACGAGTGGAAGATACATGAAACGAGGCCAAGCTGAATTCTCTTGGTCCAAATCCAAATATATTTCTCTGATGGATGAATTGAAGAGAGCTGAATGTAATCGTGTGTTGCCTACGCGTGCACTGTATGCTTTCATTATTTTGATCGCTTTATACTTCACACGATACTTTATTCGGCAAAATGAAGCAGATCCCAGGGTTGATTAGGTCAAATTGTGTTGCTCGCTAGACTGGGTTTCAAGTTTTGTCGTCTTGAATACAGCCACACTCCAGTCACCCTGGAGGAGCCTGAGCCTACAGTAACTGGGCCAGGGTGGCCAAAACAGAACATCACACATCAGTGTGTGTGTGGGTGTACGTGCGTGTCCCCTCCCTATAAGTCTACACGTGCCCCTGAGTTGTGTATGTGTCCCAGATGGCGCATAAAGCACAGCTCCATCTGTAAATAACTTCGATTGTAAATAAAAGACCAAATTCAAGCCTGATGTTAGGGGCCGCGCCATAGCGTTCATAACATCCTTCTAAAACACAACCATTTCCTTAATGTGTTTAGGACGCAATCTAGTGCTATCTTGAAACGTGTCGTGGAAGTGTGTCTTTGTGGGTTTGCGGCAGTGATGTGTGCGTGCGCGTCTGTATGTGTGTACCTGTTATTGTGTGTTGAGAATATTTCTGGTGATGGTTTGTTGCCCTCCGCCCCTGTGTAATGTAGCTTCCCGGAATTCAGCTATAAACAGCATCCTGGTGGTTAGATACGTGTAAGTTCGTTTTCGGTAGTAACACTACCAGTGCCACAGCACCCTTTTCAATAGGTTATGTACCAATGCTGGTGTGCTTTGTAACATGATTATTCGGCACACTATTTCACCCAAAGTAACATGTATCTCTGAGCTCTTCGTCTTCGATCAAATGCCCTCCCAAAGATCGCTATCTGTCTCCCTGCTTCATCACTTAGACAAGGATGATCGAAGTTCATCTCTGAAGCAGACTAGTCTGATAACAGTCTAGTCCATCTCAAATGCAGACTAGTCTGATAACAGTCTAGTCCATCTCAAATGCAGACTAGTCTGATAACAGTCTAATCCATCTCAAATGCAGACTAGTCTGATAACAGTCTAGTTCATCTTTGAAGCAGACTGGTCTGATAACAGTCTGATCCATCTCAAATGCCGACTAGTCTGATAACAGTCTAGTTCATCTTTGAAGCAGACTGGTCTGATAACAGTCTAGTCCATCTCAAATGCAGACTAGTCTGATAACAGTCTAGTTCATCTTTGAAGCAGACTGGTCTGATAACAGTCTGATCCATCTCAAATGCAGACGAGTCTGATAACAGTCTAGTCCATCTCAAATGCAGACTAGTCTTATATGATTCTAGTCCATCTCAAGTGCAGACTAGTATAATGACAGTCTAGTCTATCTCAGATCCTGACTAGTCTGATAACAGTCTAATCCATCTCAAATACAGACTAGTCTGATAACAGTCTAGTCCATCTCAAATGTAGACTAGTCTTATATGATTGTCCATCTCAAGTGCAGAGTAGCATAATGACAGTCTAGTCCATTGCAAATACAGACTAGCATAATAATAGTCTAGTCCATTGCAAATACAGACTAGCATAATAACAGTCTAGTCCATTGCAAATACAGACTAGTCTGATAACAGAGGGCAGGGCTTCTCTTATGTAACTTTATCTTTACTGCTGGAGGAAATCCCTGCGCTCAAACATGCTTCTGGGCTGATTAGAGAGATCACTGGAGTGTGTGTGTGTGTGTTTGTGTGTTTGCGTACCAATGTGACTGTGTGTGTGTGAACGTGGCACGCGCATGCGCACGTGCACGTTCGTGCGTCGGCGCGCTTTGCGCATCTACGTCCGCATCGACTGGTGGCTCACAGACCATGGATCGCTCAAATACTTGTGTGTATATTTGCATGCGTCTGCCTGTTTACCCTTCAACCGCCCGTTAGCAGGATTGATTCTCAGACTCATTGAAGTTGGAGTGATCTCATTGTTGTCGAGTATCATGGTCAGCTGGACAGGCCACTGTCTCTGGAGCAACATCAGACAGAGGCGTTCAGCCCCTCTAATCAGTCATGTTTTTCAGCCATGAGAGACCAACTGTCACTTCGCTTCTTCAGACCGTTTGTTCACACAGACAGCCTCTGTCTTCAGATAGTGTCGAAGGGACTCTTGCCCTTTCGGCTACAAGTAAACGTGAAACATCCTTGACCTAAATAATGTCATCAGCCATCTGGCGCTTCCAAACAAACGCAGAGATGAGCGAAATTCTGTTAGACAGAACATGTCGAACTGTTCTTTAGTTTTCTCCGACCAGAATGAATGCCTTTGCGTCTGCACTTTGTGGATTTAGTTGTGTTTGTTTGTCTTTCCACGTGCACCTGAGCATCAATGTGTGTGTCTGTGTAGGTTTGCGTTTGAGGGGTGGTGGTGAGTGAATGTTTCCAATAGCTTCAGCCAGGCTTGGTCCAGCTGTTTTTAGTCAGCGATGATCTGTTTGTTCTCCTGGTTGTTTAAAACAGCACAATTTAGTTACCTGAGGATAAACCCAGATCTTCATTCTTTATTCATTCTCTCCATTTCCATCTCTTTCTCCCTCTACCGCAAATTTGTCTCCCTCCTCCTCTGCCCACATCACTTTCTTCCTATCTGCCTCTCTATGTTTCTCACACCCTCTCTCTCCTTCTCTCTTCCTTCTTACGTCTAAGACACTTGAGAGCAAAAGAACTGAGCTTTGGTTCATCCTCATGATACACACAGGCCTATGTTCTCTCTGCCTCTGTCTCTCCGTGAACCACAATCCTCCCAATCACACACAAGCAGCTACGCGCACACCCAGACACATACCACATTGCTAGTGCAGAGCTGTGAAGCGGCCCGCAGTCAAACTGGCCAACAAGGCTACCATGTGAGCTAAGAGCAGTTCAGCTCTGTCGAACCGTTGTCAGAAGCTGAAGAATGTGTTTTGTTTGGCTCCCAGGGCCCTGCAAGGCCCGGTTGTGTGAGAGAACGTCACAGGCCAGTAACAGAGCAGAGAGCAGACATTGTCCTGTTAGCTCAGGTGGAGATGTCCAGTACATGCAATGAGCCAGGATGATTAGCAAATCCACTTCCCACCTGCTTCAACCCTCTTGTTATGTATAATCCCTGGTTTTAGCAGGGTCAACTGTTTGCAGATTAGGATATGGATTTGCTTATGAAGACGAGCAGGTGTCTTTAGCAGAGGCAGGCAATGATCATCTGAAGCTGGTGGAGATTAGTCGAGGCAGCAGAGACAGGTGGAGATGAGCTGAGGCAAGTAGAGGTTAATTGAGGCAGGCGGAGGTTAGCTGAGGCAGCAGAGGCAGGCCGAGGTTAGCTGAGGCAGGCGAAGTTTAGCTGAGGCAGGGTATAAGTAAGCTGTGGAAGGTATAAGTTAGTTGAGGCAGGCAGAGGTTACCTGAGGCAGGCATAGATTAGCTGAGGCTGGTGTAGGTTAACTGAGGCAGCAGAGGCAGGTAGGGGTTAGCTGAGGCAGCAGAGGGAGGTAGGGTTTAGCTGAAGCTGGTGGAGGCTAGTCTTAGCTAAGCTGTATCCGTAGGCTAGATCAGCCTCAGATCTCTGGCATTTAGAATTAATTTTGAGAAGGAAGGAAAAGTGTTTCAGTAGGAGGGCAAGGCTCTCAGCTACCAGTCTGTCTGCAGCTACCTTTCTGTCTCCAGTTACCTGTCTGTCCTCAATCACATGCCTGTCCCCAACCACCTGTCTGTCTGCAGCTACCAAACTGTCTGCAGCTACCTGCCTGTCCTCAACCACCTGTCTGTCTGTAGCTACCAAACTGTCTGCAGTTACCTGTCTGTCTTTAGCAACCAGGCTGTCCTCAGCCCACTTGTGTAAAAACAGGATGCCTCTGATTAGCTTTCCCTTCCGACCATTTATGGCCGAGTTAAGCCAGCCTTTACATAACGACGAGAGACTGAGACAGGGAGAGAGATGGAGAGAGATGGAGGAAGATAGAGAGGAGGGAGAGAGAGAGAAAAAGAGAGAGAGAGATGAAGAAGTTAGAACGAAGAGAGAAAAGGTGAGAGAGGGTGGAGGGAGATAGAGAGGGAGATAGGGAGAAAGTGATACGGGCAGAGAAGGAGGGGGGAAATTGTGTGAGAGGGAGGGAGAGAGGGGAGTTAGAGGGAGAGGGGGAGATAGAGGAAGAGGGAGAGGGAGGGAGGGAGGGGAAAAGAGAGGGAGGGAGAAGAAGGGAAATGAAGGGAGAAGAGAGTGAAACAAGGGAAAGTGAAAGGGGGAGAGGGAGGAAGAGAGGGAGATAGAAGGAGGCACAGGAAGAGAGAGAGGGTGTGCATGAGACTCCGGGGCCGGGTTGCTGGGAGACATTGTGGAGGAGTCGTTAAAACGTTGGGTCGTCCTTCCCTTGCCTGGATACAGAAAAACACACGCATGCACGTACATACTGTACAACACTTAAAGGTCCCATACATCCACTCTCTAACATACACACCATGTCCTTGTGGCTGTGCCAAGACAAGGAGGGTGGGACCAGGGAGAGGACGTGCTTTCATCTTTAGGCTATGGCATTCTGGGAAAAGAACACAGCCTTTCCGCCTTCCACAAGCAAGTGATCCCCCATCCCATGTTTTATTGCTGCTTCCTGTTTAGGCCCCAGCATACAAACACACACACACACACAAACACACGAAAACATGCTCATGCACACACACAGTGCTATATATGGAGAGAGAGGCTCACATATGCCAGCAGATGGTATTTGTGTGGCTTGTGACAGCGCAAAAGAAGGCCCTCTCCCGTGTAGTGGAACTGGTCAAATGGAACAGTCTTATTCGCCACAGACTCCTCTTACAATTCAGTAAACCAATCTGGAGGAAGTTACTGGTTATCCTTGGGCCCGATACTCTTATACTCTCACCAAATCAGAAGGTTGTTTCTGGTTACTATCTGACCCAATCAGAGGGCTGTTTCTGGTTACTATCTGACCCAATCAGAGGGCTAATTCTGAAGTCACCACAAGTAGGGGTTTCCTGGAGCAGCTTGGGGCTGTGGTTGAGTTGATTAGTGGCCTTTCTATGCGGGTCTATATATACTCCACAACACACCCAGAATACAGGCTGGTCTGGAGCAAATATAACAGAACCAGAAAAGCACATAACATACTTCAGATAGTTGAGCACCCATGGTGCCTCGCTGCTCACTTAGTGGCAGTTTCTCATGAAGTCAGTCTGTTCCTTCTGCCATTCATTTGTCTTTTTCCTGCTTGATTCGAATCTTTTGGGATGAGCGATGGGCTCACGTTACAGCGAGCAGACAAGAACTACTCATTGCCCATTCAGCTGTCAGGATCATCATATCGTATCACTACGACACTGTGACTTGTTTACCACAGTATTGTCCTCCTGGTTGGGTGGACCTCATCTGCACTCGGCTGTCCTGGCCTTTGGTGAATACCGGCCAACATTTCTCCCTCAGACACGTCACGTAACGGTCTGTTCCCTTCCAGGAAATGGGGAAATATCTTTTTTCAAAACGTCTGATGGGTCCGACACCCCTGACTGGCACACTGAAGTGGACTAGAGGGGGGGGGAATGGGGGGAGAAATGGGCTGTGAATACTGTCATGCTTAGGTGGCTGTTCATCAGAGCAGGCATGACTGATCTTCCAGTGTGGTTGTTTCTGGTGTTGTACATGGAGGAGAGCCAGGGTGTTGTTGCTAGTCTTAGTGGAGGAGGAGGGCTTTGGTGGACTGGTTCTGCCAGACCTGCATGCATTCCTGGGCTTTGCCCAGCGCGGGGCCTTGCCAGCGAGGCTTGGTATCTACTTCTGCTAACTACATCCAGATTGTGGAGCTGAGGATTTGATTGGCTGTGTGTGGGACTTGGCTACAGGAGGGGTCCTGGTCAAAATCAGAGACTAATAGTGTGTGTGTGTGTGTTTGTTTTTGTGTGAATGCATGAGTGTACACATTTGTGTATATAATACCCTGAGATCAGTCAAATCCAATGGACTGTAGTGCATTTAGCTTCTGTTATAAACTCATTTGGACCGAGAACACACTCACTATTACAAAGCACAGCAATACCGTGAGAGAGTGAGAAGGAGAGGGGGGAACGACAGGAAAAGCCAAGGAGTAACAGAGAGGGAGGAAGGGAGAGAGAGGTGCAGTTACAAAGAAAGAGAGAGACAAAGAGAGAGGTAGAGGGTGAGAAAGAGAGAGAGAGGAGAGACAGACCTCGCGGGGCAAAAGGGAGTCTGAAAAGACTCGAGTGATGAGAGAATAGAGATGGCGGGAGAACGGGACAGCCAGGAGGGAAAGACAGGGAATCGAGGACTGATACAGGACCAACAGAGATGACTGGATGAGAGAGGGACGGACAGACCCGAGCAGGTGGGAAAGAGAGAGTGAGCGCAGAAGAGAGGAGAGGGAGAGGAGGGAGGAGGGATGAGAAGAGAGGTGAGAGAGAGGAGAGACGGAGGGGATGGAGAGATGAAGAGGGAGAGAGGTGAGAGAGAGATGAGGAAGAGAGGGAGGTTGACAGAGTGGAGAGAGAGAGGGGAGACGGAGAGAGGGAGAGATGAGGCGTCGAGACTGGCGTAGTAAGAGGGCTCGTCCCTTCAGGAAGAGAGAGGATGGTGAGACGAGGAGAGAGAGGACCTGAGAGGTGGGAGACGATGAGAGGGAGAGTGCTTGTGAAAGCCAGCCAGTTTTATGATCGAGAAAACACTCTTCCAAGTGCTGCAGACGGTTGATAGTTTTCATTACCCATATTTGGAAAACCTTCTCTAAACCTTCTCTTAAGTACAACATGGATCAATCTCCGTTGGCTTGGATTGAAGCTGCCTTGTTTTTTGAAATTGTAGACCACATAACCACCAGGCTCTCTGCTCTTCCGCTTTCCGTTTTATTGCTACTACTCTCTCCCTCTTTCTCTGTCGTCTCTCTCCTCATCTCTCTCTCTCACTAACCAGCACACATACACACACTACACACACACCACTGACATGCACACACACTCACACACACACACACAAACACACCACTCAAGTCTAAGTATCGCTTAGACGGCGAAATCCTGGCGGAAATCTCTATGACACGGATTTTATGGCTGATGTTTGATCTTCATTCATATCATTTAGGACGGCGAACTCCCAAGTAGATATGTGGAGCAGCCTCGCAGGCAACGCTTGAAGCTCTGTGGTCGGTCCTTGTGCACTCCTATGGGTGGTGTGCTCTACCTTCCCCGGTCTGCGAGGTCTGGCACAACCACTGCATATGTGAGCGGGGAGGTTCCAGCCGCTACCGTCGCTCGACCGTTCACCAGTATCCTCTTGTGGAACCTTTATCAGCCGCTCGTGACAGACATTCTTTGCTATTTTGCATTTAAGAGCATTATCCGTTTGTGAGTTCAAAGTAGTTTGACCGTACTTTGAATCTGTATCGAGTGATTAGCTGTCACTTGAAAGCTATTTCTCCATTCACCTGTGGCCTCCCAGCAGATACTGTGGCACATTCCACCCAGGGCCCTAAAGCAGAATCCAAAAACCAGCTGTTTTGGAGAGATACGATCTTGTCAAATCACCCCTGAATCTTTTCCTGATGATTCCTTCAAGCGTCAGACACAAAAGGTGCTACCTGATTCAGGGGTATTTGGCGGTAAAACATGCCTGTCTGGGTTCGACCCCTACAGGAACCCCGTTCCAGCAGGTCGTCCCTCTCTCCCTGCCACCTCCACCTTGTCCCAGTCAGCGTCAAGGCAGGCGCGCTTCCTTCCCTCCCTGCGCAAACACGTGTCATCGTTCGATGGCGAATCGGACAAAATGAACGTCCGTTTATTTGGTTTCCATCTCCAAGTTTATACTCTGCTGTCGGACGGAGAGTGCTCCAGCGAGGGCCTGGGGGAGGGAGGCGAGGGAGGCGAGGGAGGGCGTTGACTCATCGTCTGCACGGTCATCGTCACCGTCATCATCGCCTCGCTTTAGTCGGCTCGGCGGACGGCAAAACGTCAGGCACTTGTCGTTTTACCGCAAACCTCGGTTCGCTGAATAAACAAAGGATGCATGCGTCACGTATATGCATGTGGTAAATATTTAGGGTGACGAGTAGCATGATTCCTGCAAGATCGCCCCTAAGATGCCCCTCCACAGGTCCCTCAGCCAGCCAGCAGGGCATGGGTTTCATTCCTGATACCGACTCAGTTGTGCCACATGCCAGAAGCCGTGGCGTACGTGTGATTTAGCGAGACCTGGGTACGAACGCTGTTTGTTTTCCTTTATCATTCTTTAGGTATGTTTGATTTATGCCGACTCTGCAGCACAACCAATGGAATCCTTTCGCGAGTGCCAACGACACTTAATCAGGGTGCCAAGAAGGCGAATCCAAGCCCAATAAGAACAGGTTTGTTTGCTTAACCATCCACTCGGTTTGGCAGTCCATAGCACTTGAAGTAATGGAATACCCAATGCCCAACCTGTCTTAATATGCATCCTTATGATGGCTAACCCTTACCCTAATGACAGCTGTGTGACCTTTGCCCTGGCCACGCTCTCTCATCCTCTCACAGCAAATCAAGTTATCTTGGAAATGCGTCCCTTTGCCTTGGCCAATCCCTGATGATCACAGGACGCCAGCATGCACAGAAACATCAGATGTTAACCCTGGCTGCTATGGGAACGGAGTCTCTGTCCCGAGCTCCAAGTGTTATATGAAGGAGCCTTATTAGTGAGTGAGGCTAGCCCCGTTAGCAAAGGTCGCTAATTCTCTGTTAGCGCTGGGCCCAGGAAGCGTGTTGGCTCGCTGCAGAGGTTGGGATGAGTTTGTTTACAGCGTGATGATCACTGTTATAAATGAGATTAATGAGACCCTCGATCATATGTCAGCCAGCCAGGCTATCGGGTCCAGAAGGGATGCATCTGAAGCATGAAACTGGGTCAGCAGCACTAGCTAGCAGCTAAGAGGGACTAGACCCGAGAATGATGATGATGACTGTTGCATGGATGAAACCCAACAAGAACCAATGGAAAGTGACGTGGTGGGGAAAAGGCGGAAGGATCCAGAAGGATTTAGGTGTTTAGAGTTATTGGATGCTGATGCAGTTTTTTTGTTGTTTTGTTTTACGACGGAGCATCGCGTGCTTCTCACATGAATGTGTGCTCTTTTCAATACGCTGCACGCCGGAGGACACGCTGTGCTTGCAGGAGAGAGAGGGGCGGTGTATAGACATCTGAATAAAGGGGAAATTGAGATAATTGTGTTTGATAATGAAGGTTGGTGGGGCGTGTGAAAGGTGTGCGTATGCGTGTGTGTTGTGTGTGGGGGGGGGGCAGAGAGAGACAAAGAAGCAAAATGCTCATCCCAATGTGTGGTATTGCGTGATGTTTTGTCCCAAGAAGGCAAACAAGTTTACCCTTACATGCTCTCTTTTACCCTCCAAGTTCTTCCATTCTGAAATAGAATGATGATAGGAAGCAAGTCCTCATTGTTTTTTTCCATTCTCCCTCATCCCTCTCGATCCTCTCTCTCTCCGTTCCTCTCAGTGGAGGGAGAAGAGGGAGATGAACACAGGAGGGAGAGGAGGGAGAAGAGGGAGATGAACACAGGAGGGAGAGGAGGGAGAGAATGGAGAGGAGAATGGAGAGGAAGGAGGAGAGGAGGGAGAGAATGGAGAGGAGAATGGAGAGGAAGGAGGAGAGGAGGGAGGGGAGGTGAAGGGGGTATAGTTTGACCAGAAGAGTTAGACGAGAGGATATTGAATGTCTGGACATTGCTGTGAGTCCTAAAACGCGAGTCTCAACCGACCTGGTTTGTTATGTGACTGAACTTAAATCCAAGATAGAAGATTAGAAAAGGCTGTATTTGCCTTTGAGTGTTTGTGAGTCTGTGTTTTCACGTGTGTGAGAGCGCACGTGTTTTCTAGAAAACCTACAACGCTCAATATTAGTTCGTATGAAAGGAGATAAGAGTTGAGTCCCAGATGACAGATAGAGAAGAAAGCCAGGAAGCGAAGGCTCAGTTTCCAACACCAACATTGACTTTTCACTCTTCAGGAATTCTACCTGGCATGGATGAAGAATGTCCACTACATCTGAAATCCGTCCAGATCTCAGTGCTGCGTATTCATGCAGAAGGAATGAGGCAGGTGTCACGCTCACAACAAGTATAGTTACAGTCCTGTTGGGACTCATAATCCAGCCCTCTATACTCCAGCTTGCGTGGTCGTTCATGCATGCTAACACTCTAAATGGGCGTAGCGAGTTTAACAAGTCATTCCTTGCAGCGTATTTATGATGTCTTGCTCGACTCCTTTTTCTATGGAGTCAGTGTGATTCCTGTCTCTATGGAGTCTTGCCGTTGTGCACTACTTACCCCCACTTTTTAACTGTTTTTTTGTAATTGGAGCTGGTATCATTATCATGGGTAACCATAAACATGCACAGCTACAGGGATATAAAGACATGATTGACAACATACCTTGCTAGTTCACTACACACCACACTCCTGCCCCCTCCCTCCTCTCCCCCAATCAGAACTCAGCAAGGCCCTTGGAGGTCAGTGCCCTGTCAGAGGTAATAGGCAGCTTCATTGTTCTCGTAGGTAGCCGGCGATGTGGTGCGTGGGTGTGGATTTGTGGACGGCGTGCGTCTGTCCGACGGCTGTGTGTAGCTGGCTGGAGCCGGCCCCTGCCGTGACACACAGGCCCTCTTTCTCCCGGTGTTTACCCTCGTTTGACCTTGGGTTCAGAGCAATTTCACTAAATTGCCCCCCTGGGTCCCCTCCCCCCTCCCCCCCCCTTCCCTCCACTCTGAGATGAGGAGGTCCTGAAGGCACTAAATGCTGCCTCTTAGGAGCGGTAGAGACCATTCTGTAGTGGAGCAGAGTGTCTCTGTGGAGCAGTCAGCTAAGAGAGGCAGGTCAGACTCTAGCTTGTTCTAGCAAGCCGGGACTGGAAAGAAAAGGGTGGGCGGGGGAGGGGGGGGTGACTGTGGGGGTTGGGGGTGATGAGGGGTGATGGGGGGGGGCAGGAAACACCAGGTGAGGACAGGAATCTTTCAGTCAAAGGCTTAACATACGTCTCCTGTTTGAAAAGATGACACGGTTAGTGTGTGTGTGTGTGTGTGTGTGTGTGTATGTGTGTGTGTCGGGGGGTGGGGGTGGGGGTGGGGGTTGGGCTGCAATGCAATAAAGCAAATCATATGACTGGTACACACGCACTTACACATTCCCACGCCAAACACACACTCACACATTCACACAAACACACATTCATGCAAGTACATACCTGTAACAAATCCATCCATCTCTTTCACGTACGCACACACACACACACACACAAACACACACACAAACACACACACACACACACACAGGAGCACTTTGGTTGCGAAGCTTTAAAGAAGAGGTGAGGGTGGTTTTCTACACTTGTTGTAAGTGTTGCAAAATCGCTTTATGATAAAGCCTTTATCCTTAATGAACGCATGTACGACTAGAGAGCCACTCTGAATGTCTCTGATAAGTGAGAGGACATATATACACCCTGCTAGCATGAGAACATAGCTGGAGGGTCCTCCCTCCACTGGAGACAGCCATTAACCTCTCTCTCTCCCCTGCTGTGCTAATTAGCTTGTCTGGCGTGCTATGCTAACCTAAAGCGCTATGCTAACAATACTCCCTTTTGTCCTGAGGCCCACTCAATTCCAGCAGCTTGGAAGAGTAGAATGAGAATATCTGGAGAGTGTTTCACATTCATATGGCTGGTTTGGCATCAGCTGCCAAAGATGCTAATTGCTACTATTCTTGTTCTCTTTCCAAGAATTGAGTTAGCCTAGCTTGTCAGATGTTTTTTTGTGTGTGAGGACTTTAGGTAAGGAGCCAATGATTGGAGGAGAACTAGGTTGCGTTTTAAATGGATGGATTCGGCAAACCTTGAGATACGTGTTTTGTGTTTTCTTCCCAAAATATTCTTCTGTTTACTCCCCGCTCCAGCCTGCTTGGCATGCGAATGTGTGTTCTCCCCAAAATACTGGCCTCAGATTAAAACTTAGGTGAATCTCTCTGGAAGGATAATGTATTGTTTACGTTTAAACTCTCTGTATCAACTTGCTGAGCCCTGTCTCTATGAACAACTGCTCTGGGTAAACAGATACATGTTCCTTTCCAATGTGAGATGGTGGAGTAATCCTTACATATACACGTGCATCACTTTTAAACTCTCATAGAAACTGGAGCACCATCTGAAAATAAACACAGCCATGCTAGCATCGAGTTCAGAGAGTTCCCGGTCCTCCCACCCAGCCCAGCGCACCGACTGCTCCACAGTTTCACCTCCTCTGACGCTACGCCGTCTTTTACGAGTGTTCATCTTGCCGGGGCCGATTTAAAAATAGCCTGTTTGGGATTAGAGAGGGTAAAAATGTAATCTCCTAATCTGATGATGTAAATATTTGAAAAAGATCGACCCTGCGATGGAGGTTAACCTTCTCATTTGGCTCTGGAAGACTCGGTTTAAAGGAGACCATGAACTGTTCAAACGCTCCCCATTGTGTAGTGTTTGTCAGAGAAACCTGTCTCAAAAGAAACGTGTAATTACACGGTAATCGGAGTGTATTTCTCTGTAACGGATACACGCGCACGCGCACACGCGCACGCGCACTCTCGCACGTGTGCACGAGATACGTTCTTTCGTTGTTCAGCCCCACGCCCAGAAATGTCTAGCGCCAGGCCCAGGTTGCAACACCCAGACTGTCTGCGGTGACGTCTTCTCTCTGTCTATCCGGCTGTGAGATGATTGACAGAGCAGCGTCTGTCACACGTCTAACTGCACGTTTGCAGACACACTCTCAGCTGCGTCTCTGAACACCAAAAGAAGTCTGAGGACAGAAGAAGAAGAAGAAAGCAAGGAGGTAGCGATAGACGAGAGAGCGATGAGGGAGATCGTCTGAGAGGACAGCTTCCTGTCCCTTTGTTGTCGTTTCCACGCTTAAACCCCCGCGACCATGAGAGGCTTCCACGTCGACGTGGTTGGATGTGTAAACCTGAATGCTGACAGGAGGCACACACAGGAAGGGCTTATGACTGTGTTTGTGTGCCCGAACACATTCCATCTATGTGTTCAATAAGATGTTGCCTGCCTGCATGCCTGCCTGCCTGCCTCTCTGTCTGTCTGTCTGTCTGTCTGTCTGTTTGCCTGTGTCTCTGACTCGTTCTGGTCCTAATACTGGAGAGAGTGTTCCTGTGTGCCTGTCTGTCTGTCTGTCTGTCTGTCTGCCTGGCACAGTGCAGGTGTGTCTGTCTGTTAGACTACAGTATTTAGTCTGGAGCACCAAAAAAAGAGGCTTATAAGAAATCATCTGTCTCTCTCCTCTCCTCCCCCGTCTCTTCTCCATTCCTTTTCAAAGACAGACTTGACTCCTTTAATCTGGGGGTGAAGAATCATCTTCAAGTCAGAGTATCACATAGAGACACCTGTTCTCTGACAGGAAAAGCAATAGAAAAGTGTCATGTAGATGATGGCGGGAAATACTATAAATTTGACCTCCCCCGCCACCACGTGATGAGTCCACAATTCTTTTCCACCCTTTCCAAAACACAATCTGTCTGGCGAAGCGAGGTCACCCCCACCCTTCTCCTCCCCCCAGCCCTCTCAGCCTCTCCCCCGCCCCTGCACTCCTCACTCTCCTCAGCCTCGCCCCCCTGTCTCTCATCCCTCACAGCCTCGTCCCGCCCCTTCCCCTGGCCTCCCTGGCCCCTCCCCCTCAGTCTGTCTTCCCCCTGACTGGTCAGTGAGTGAGGGGGACAGACGTTCTTGGCCGAGGGGGGAAGCATAGCAGCCTGGGTCAAGCAGAGACAGGCCAGCGCTTGGCTAGCACTGAGCAGCAACACGGCTTGCTAGCCACCCTGCAACAGCAAGACTGGTCAGCTGGCCTGACTCCGATGCACACGCAGACACACACACAGACGGACAGAAACACAGACACAGCTGCGTAATGCAGGTGGGTCAGAAGCCCTTCAACGCTGAACTCTCAGGGAGGATGGAGGGTAACTGTGACGACCCCAGGAGGAGCAGAGCGGGGAGTTGTGTGGAGTTTTACCAGGTCAAGGTGAGTGCCTCATCTTGTTTTCTTCCACTTCGTGATACCCTTGATTCTTCTGTCTCTGTGATTGTAGCATTCCTGGAAATGGAGATATAGAGAAAGTGGTGTATATTCAGGAGATAAGGGAGAGATTTACAGTGACAGACACCTGTTGATTCAAAACAGTTCAGCAGAGAGTTTAGTTGTGGACTGTTTATTCTGGAACTTGAAATATGATTGACAATAATATGACTAGGCGTGTACCGTTGTCTTTGCCAACTTCATACAGAGGAAAATGAACAGAATGCTGGAGGTTTGTAGAGGAGAGGAAGAGGGAAAACAGAGAGGGAGAATTCTTGAGGGGAGGAGGAGGTGGACGATAGTGTGTAGAGGAGGGAAGGTTGAGGAGGAGGTGGGGAGGAGAAGGAGGTGGGGGGATAGATGGTGGTGTGCAGAGATGAGGAGGTAGATGGTGGAGTGTAGAGGGGAGGAGGAGGGGGCGTAGATGGTGGTGTGTAGAGGGGAGGAGGGCAGGTAGATGGTGGTGTGTAGAGATGAGGAGGAGGAGGAGGTAGATGGTGGTGTGTAGAGGGGAGGAGGAGGAGGGCAGGTAGATGGTGGTGTGTAGAGGGGAGGAGGGGGGACTTAGATGGTGGTGTGTAAAGATGAAGAGGAGGAGGGGAGATAGTTGGCGGTGTATAGAGGAGAGGAGGAGAAGGGGAGATGGATGGCGGTGGTTATTGAAGAGGAGATGGATGGCGGTGGTTAGAGAAAGGGAGATGGATGGGGGTGTGTAGGGAAGAGGAGATGGATGGGGGGGATGTGGGACAGGTCACTTGCCTCTGGGGTTCCTTCAGGTGGAAGCTGTAATGATTGACCTGTTCTACCTGTTGAGCAACTGTTGACTTCCTGAAGCATTCTGAATTATCGGTCTTCAATGATTTATGTAGACACACACATTTTTACTGGTTTGTTTAATAGTGGAGCCTGTGAACTCATTGTTCAGTAAATCAAGGATGGATAATCTAAAGTGACCTTATAGTGTAGGTGACCATGACTGTGTGTACGTGTGTGTGTGTGTGTCAGGCACCAGGATCTTGGTGTTCCCAGGGACTCGTTTCTGAGCTTCTCCATAATAAGAACAGGAGGTTGATCACGAGGGCCTCACCTGCTCGGGGCTAGGAGAGGCTGGGAGAGGCTGGGAGAGGCTGGGAGAGGCTAAGAGAGGCTCGGAGAGGCTAGAAGAGGCTAGGAGAGGTTGGGCGAGATAAACAGAGGCTGGGAACAGGCTGGAAGTGTCTGGGAGAGGCTGGAAAAAGCCAGGAGAGGAACAGGTAATATGTGGTCAGGCTAGGAGACACTAGGAGAGACAAGGAGAGTCCAGGAGAGTACAGGGGCAGTATGAGCGCAAAGGAAAGTGTGTTGTCCTCCCAGCTGAGTATGGGAGGGGGCCATCTGTGGGCGTGTTACGACCTCCATCATCTGCCGCTGATGCACGCCACCGCCTTATTTCCTCTCAGTCTTCATCCAAAGTCCGGAGGGTTTTTTGTTTGGACATGGCAGATGAATCCGCAGGATTATTCCGTCACACTGTGCTACGAGCCATCGCCGTAGCAGAATGGGAGACGTTCAGGGCGCGGATTAACAGTGAGTGTTTGCGGAGTAAGTCTGCTCCGATGGCCGTCTGTGTGAAAGCTGTGGAATGCCAGCGAGATGAATGAGGTCAGAGGGGGTGTGTGGGGAGGTGGGGGAGTGTTGTGTGTATGCGTGGGGGGGGGGTAACTGCACTCTATGGAAAGACTGATATGATTAAGTTTGTTGCTGAAGAAACACACACACGTCCAAAGAAACCACTAGTTTGAACATGCGTGTGAACAGACAGACAGACAGACAGACAGACAGACAGACCGACAGGAAAGACAGACAGACAGACAGGAAAGACAGACAAACATACATACATACAGACAAACAGGACACAGGAAAGACAGACAGGAAAACAGACAGACAGACAGGAAAGACAGACAGATAGACAGACAGACAGGAAAGACATACAAACAGACAGACAGGAAAGACATACAAGCAGACAGACAGACAGACAGACAGACAGACAGACAGACAGACAGGAAAGACAGACAGACCGACAGACAAACAGACAGACAGAGAGAGGTGGGTCAGGAGGCCACCGAAACATACAGCAGGCAGTCATTAAAGTCATCATCTCCAACTGCAGGGGCATCATTACTGAATACATGCTGCCCCTCATGGCTGTCTGACTGACTGAATATATATTTAAGTTACATAACTAGCGTATATATTCAACTTTTAGGCGCCCATACTGAATATGAGCTGCTTGTGTGTGCATGGAGAGAGACAGTTCATGTGCAGAGTATGTCCAACCAGCGCACATCTCTCCCTGTGTTTATCCCTGACCAGTGGCCATGTTGGATCTGAGAGCTGATCCCCTCCACCAGCTGACCAGGTGCATGCTGGGAGCCCCGGGCGTGGGGCCGTGTCAGTGACACGGCAGCCTGTTAGCTCTCAGACGCTGGGGTGGCGGCGGCAGGTATTAGGGCCTGAGCTGGACGGAGGATTATGTCTGGATGACCCCACCATCCTGGACGAGGAGAGAGGGAGGGAGATGAGGGGAGAAGGGCAGAGTTAATGGGGAGGCAGTGGGCGCCCCGGGTCACTGTGAGGAGGACAAGCGAAGGAGCCAGCAAACTCCCTCTGCTGATTCCCCCGGGAACTACGTCCTGTCAAGACTCCCTCCGTCCCTCCTCCTCCACCTCCAACCTCTGCTCCCCCTCCCCTCTCCTCCAACCCCTGGTCCACCTCCTCCCTTCCACCTGCTCCTCCTACGTCTCTTCTGCCTCCTCCCCCCTCCTCCCCTTCCTCCACCTCTTCCCACTCCTCAAACCTCCACCCCCTCTCCCCCTGCCCTTTATCCTCTCCGACTTTCAGATCTCCCCTAATTAGCTGGAGAGGAACGACCTGCCCCCCTCTCCCCACATGAAGGGCAGAGGGGATCAGGGCATAGTGTGTGTGTGTGTGTATGTGCGTGTGTCTGTGTGTGTGGGCGGCGGGGAGGGGGGGTGGTTAAAGAAGGGGTTGGCGGGTTTGTTTTGGTCTGAGAAGGGGGATATTCCTGGATAACTAGAGGCCCACTAATCTAAGAGCAACATGACAACAACATGAACCATGAACCACCCAGCACATATGACCCCCTGGAACTATGTGCATGTGAAGAACGTGTCAGGGAAATGTGTGATTTTGAAGCATCATCTTGGTTCCCTTCTTGGACTATGTCTCAACTCAAAATGAACCCTGTTGGACTGTATCATGATTGAAACATCCTATTTCTACCTGCTACTGAAGGCTAAATGATTACAGTACAATAGTCAGCCACACACTTTGAGGTCCATTTTTCACATTTTGAAACTAGCAAGATTTGCTCAATGCAAAGCAGACATGAAGTGAACCATGTTGTTTGCAGGTACATGGGCGGCTGGCTGTGTCTGCAGATGCCTACTGAGGTTCAGACAGACAGACAGACCCGAGAGACAGGAAAGCTCACTGATGCATGATGTGACAGATGGTCTAAGCTGATCGAAAGATAGATAGATAAATAGAAGACACAGAAAGACAGACAGACAGGCAAGCAGGCAGGCAGGCAGGCAGGCAGATAGTTAGACAGACAGACACATAAAAATAGGTAGGTAGGTAGGTAGGTAGGTAGATGGATAATTAGATGGATAGATGGAGACTTTGCAAAAGGACTGAGAGAAAGAGACAGACACAGAGAGCCAAATGGACTGAAAGAGTGTAGCGTCACAGAGATGGAGGGAAACGTAAAGATAGATTGTGGTCGGGGGAGCCACTCCTCTGTGTCCTCGTTTCTCCCGAGTCGTCCTCTCTGATGTCGGTCGCACCATCCAAGGGGCTGCAGGTCCAGCCTTCTCATTTCCTTCTATCTGATCTGGGGACTTTGAGGAATGTGAGCACTGCAAAGTTTATCTGCATCAGATAGCGTGTGCACGGGGACAGGGAGTACTGTCTTCATGCACACTATCTTCAAACACTGCTACAAGTGTGTCTGTGTTGACAGAGAGAGAGAGAGTGAAACAGTGAGGGAGAGAAAGAGAGTGGAACAGTGAGAGAGACGGAGAGAAACTGTGAGAGAGAGAAAAGGAAGAGAGAGAGATGGAAGAGAGGGAGAAAGAGAGTGAAACAGTGAGAGAGACGGAGAAACTATGAAAGAGAGAGAGAGAGAGAGAGAGAGAGAGAGAGAGAAAAGAGCGGGAGAAAGTGAGAGGGACAGAAAGAGAGAGAACACAGAGATGGAGGGAGAAAGCAAGATGAGACCGGAGAGTAAGGAAAGAGTTAGAAAAAAGAGAGAGGTGAAAGATTCAGACTGATAGAAAGGGGGGAGCAGGTGGAGAGAAAGAGGGAGGGAGAGTTATATATAGCAGCTGAACACTGGTCATGTGACTCCATTATTCCTCCTCACTAACCGTTCTCCTGCTATGGCAACAACGGCTTTAATCACTTAAGTGGTTATTTAAAACATGGCAGAGAGTGTGTGTGTGTGCCTACGCGAGTGTCTATGTGTCGGTGTGAACGTGTGTGTGAATGTGTGGGTGTGTATGTGTCTGTGTCCACCCACATGTCTACTGTAAGTCTATCTTGGCATGAGGGCTTGTAATGAAAATAATTGTCAGTCTCCCCCATATGACTGTCTTCAAAGCATCCCCCCACCACACACACACACACTTATACACACACCCAAGCGCGCACACACTCACATATGCAACCACACACACAGAATCAGAAGGGTATAAAGGTGAGATTCCTTCTCAAGTAAAGGCTGTGTAGTTAATACTGTCAGACAGCCCGATTAGACCTGTCTGATTCACACACGCACGCATGTCTACACACCTGCCACACACACGCACGCATGTCTGCACTCTTGCCACATACACACACGCATGTCTACACACCTGCCACACACACGCACGCATGTCTGCACACTTGCCACACACACGCACGCATGTCTGCACACTTGCCACATACACGCACGCATGTCTGCACACTTGCCACACACACGCACGCATGTCTGGACACTTGCCACATACATGCGTATGTCTACATACTCGCCACACACAATCACTTTGGAAGACAGGAATCAGTCTCTCTGTGTCTCTTTTTTACAGTAACTAATAAAGCAGAGATTTCACAACCACAACTTCTTCTTTCCAAGTGGCTATTGTTCTCTCTCTCTCTTACATGTACTGTCTCTTTCTCTCTCTCTCTCTTTCTCTTTCTCTCTCTCTCGCTCAAACACGCACACACACACTTGCGGAATCACAATGATGGCAAAGATGAAACGTCTTGAATAAGATAATGAGTGACTTGAGTTGACTTTTGGGTAGTGAATGGGGCTTCTGTTGAACATGATGAAATATTGATGATGATCAATGAGGCATGACATGACACAGAAATCCATGGCGGCTATCTTCAAACCTACACACTCACACACACACACACACACACACACACACACACACACACACACACACACACACACACACACACACACACGTGCGGGCACACGCACACTCCTTCATACTCTTACATCAAATCCACGTAGATCGCATACTGTACGTTTACAAACTTGGCATCTGATGTACTTCACGTAATGACCGACTTACTATTCTGAGTGGCCAGTTGATCCACTCCGTCCAGGATATGGCTGCATTCCGACACTGATCATCGTCTGTTGAGGAAACAGGTCAGCACAACATGGAACCCAACAATAAGTGTAAAGAAGATTGCATCCCTTGAGTCTTCGGCCACAACGAGAGGATTTCACAAACGTTTCTGGAAGTAGAATACAGTCTCTCCTAAAGATAGAAGAATCCTGTGTGTGCGCCTGCTTTTTTGTGTGCACGCCGGTGTGTGTGTGTGTGCCGGTGTGTGTGTGTGCCTGTAGGGGAAAAGGAGTTTGGTTGTGGGGCGGATGATGGAAAATTGTGAACGTAGTCATTCTGGTCCTGACTTATTTTTGTCACTGAAGAGGAAGACATCTTGAGGACATTCATTAAAGCACACACACACACACATACACACACACGCTCACGTTCACACACACACACACACTCACGTTCACACACGTGCATATGCTTACTCTCACTTTTTCTCTGTCTCGCACAAACACACTCACTTCCACACACACACACACACACACACATCTTTTAATAGCATCCAGACCCCACCCTCTCTGGTTAACTGAGCCGCAATGAAGGAAGGCTTTGCCTGATTACAGCTCTCTATGACTTCTTCAGACAGCCATGTTTACACTCCAGCACTCCACTCACCAATGTAAACCTTCCATCTCCAGTATCTCCTGCACATACATTTTTATCTAAAAAAAAAAAACATATTTAGTTTCGTTCCCCCGAACTGTGCTAATGGTGTGAGCTAAATGTGCCCTCTGGTTAGCTGGCGCCAGGCCTGACCCATATCAGGTTCATGAGAACCTGGCCTGACCCCTGCTCACCTTATGCGTTGCTACGGCAACGCCTGCTCGCCAGGATGAACGGGAGCGCAAGCAGAGTGCGATGGTCGAGCTATCGAAGTGAAGTGATGGCCTGATGAAGATGGCCTGGCATGACCACGTTGCCATGGCAATAAGCTCAAGGGGTCTCCTGTCTTGAGGAGGAGGTAGCCGGGTCAAACACCTCTGGACACTTAACCTCCCCTTGACCGTCAGTCACCACCTCTGTTGTCCGTATGTGTGTGTGTTTGTGTTTGTGTGTGTGTGTGTGTGAGGGGGGGGGGTGTTTGTGTGTGTGTGTTTGTAGAATATGAGTTTCTACCTTGTGTGTGTAAAGACTTCTAAAGCACTTTATCTTACTTCTTACCACTTGACAGTGACTAGACATCCCAAAGTCTGTAAAATGTCCACACTTAGGCTCCACTGGCCCATGACCTTCCTCTAATAATGCTGACCTCAGATGGAATGTAGGGCAAGACGCTTGACCTCTCACCCCTGAGAGGCTGATATGAACCCTTTGACCCTGATAGCAGCACACACACCCACACAGACACTGATCTGCTTCTGGTTCTGGTCCTGGCTCTGGCACTGGCCCTGCCCTGTTCTGATCTGGTCCTGGTCTAGTCCTGATCTGGTCTGAGTTGAGAGACAGCAGAGTACCATTGGAACACATCCTTACAGCAGTTAGTGTCATCCACATATCACACACATAAACACACACACACACACACACACTCACAGTCTACCCTCAGCCATAGTGAGTGATTAAGGTACCCAGCTCTGTAGATAGGCCAACTAATCAGATTAGCATGGGGTCTGTGGGTATGTGTGTGTGCGTAAGAGAGTGCGTGCGTGTGGGGGGAGGTGTCCATCACAGTACAGACAGGCTCACTCATGCCCCTTTGCCTCAGCCTGTCTGAGTCAGGGATGTAGTGCCTTTATACCACCTCGAAGTACGGTGGAAAAGTCACAAACACGGAGTCGTGGGTTATTAATGCGACCACAGAGGTAGGCCCAGAGCCAAACACACATCTGTGTTGAAAGGAGAGCTGGCATTGCAGGACTAAACACACTAGATGCCAATGTCAGCTCGCATTCCAGAACGCCGGCGTGAGATCTAGAATCACACATGGAGAGTCACACATTACGCTGCCTTCATTTGGTTCAGTGTAAACAAACAAAGGCGCCATAAAGAAAGGCCCTTTTCTGCAGCAACATCTCTGATTTAAAAGGCCTCCTTTCTGTCTCCCTCAACTATGTTTCTCTGCTCCAATGGGTTCGTCTGTCTGTCTGTCTTACCACCCCTGTTCCATCCTCTTTGTTTATCTTCCTCTTCTTCTCTTCCTTTTCCTCCATCTCTCACCATCTCTCACCATCTCTCTTGCCATAATACTACTGTAACACTGGCTTCGGTAACATTTTCCGCCTTTAAGTTTTGTCACTGCGTTTCTCTCTGTGTGTTTTCTCATCAAGTTTTTCAAACAGTGTTCAGGTAGCACCTATCCTAAGAGTGTTGAGCCTGACATGACTTGGATGCAGACACAGACAGGATGGAGGAAGAGACAGATCTCGTGCCCCTCGTCTTCACAGTCTTGGCAAGGACAGCAAGACGAGGGGGAGGAGGAGGAAAGGATGAAGAGAGGAGGAGGAGAGGAGCGGCGCCTATTTTGGGGACAGCTACGTGGACGTTTGCTAAAATGCAAGGTTCCCATATCAGCAGTGTCTCCAGTGAGGCAATGTCCCCGTCCCTGCAGTGTCTCCACAGCAACAGTGTCTCCTTAGCCACAGTGTCCCTGCAGTGTCTCCATAGCAACAGTGTCTCCGTAGCAACGGTGTCTCTGCAGTGTCTCCATAGCAACAGTGTCCCCGCAGCAGCGGTGTCCCAGAAGTGTCTCCGTAGCAACAGCGTCTCCTGCTTTACCATATCCTCCTAACCCTCTCATCCCCCCTCCACCAGCCTGGCCTCAACTGGCCTCAACTGGCCTCAACTGGCCTCAACTGGCCTCAACGCTCCCACTGGGTGGGCGTGTGTGTTTTGGGGTATGTGTGTGAGTGTGTATTCTTGGTTTCATTTTTATATTTAGTTAGATAGATATAAGGGTTAGCATTAGTGATGTGTATCTGATAAGGTAATAAATAGATATGCATTTACAATGCCTGCAATGTCAGTTAAAATAATATATTTTTCTCAGTAGGTGATTGGTTCAATAACTTCTCAGTTAATGCATTCAGATTATAGGCAGGTGGAACCAAGAATATGGGCTTTCTGACACACCCAGTAAATGTCAAATATCCATGAAGACACATATCGATTCATTTTCTTTCGGGGCAGAACACCTAATGGAATTAAACTTACTTCCACATGACTTTCAGCAGGGACGGACGAGGACCAAGACAAGTTATTTGTACTTATTAGCTCGAGTCCGCTCGAAGATCTCTCCAGGAACAGCCGTTGGTTTGTCAAGTAGGCAGTTCATTCATTGAAGCGCAGGTTGTTTGCTGCCTGATTTCAACGGGCTGGGTGGAAAAGAGCAAAAGGCATTCCAGAGCTCAACATGGTCAGCCACCGGCGACTCCAACCGCATTTCAGTCACACTCGACCCGTGTTGTTTCGGTTGAGCCAACCAGACAGGCTATTTGGGGAAGTTCAGGGAAGAAAAAAAAACACATACTTCATTTCGGAAAATGTCATTTTGAACTGTATTTTCCGACTCAAGATACTGCTGTAATTTCGCTGTGGTAACAAACACGGATTGTTTATACTTGATCAGTGAGCGCCATACAGTATTCGTCCAGTTTCAAGTTATCTTGAAGCATAAGCCCTATGCACCGCCACCACTCTTGACGTGATCAAAGTGGAAAACTGAACCCGCGCTATCAGGCCTTATCACCCTGTCGCTTGCCTTGTTGTGAGAGGAGACAGCGAGGTAGATGCTCTGCAATCCT
Source organism: Plecoglossus altivelis (assembly GCA_036571765.1). Classification (NCBI taxonomy): domain Eukaryota; kingdom Metazoa; phylum Chordata; class Actinopteri; order Osmeriformes; family Plecoglossidae; genus Plecoglossus; species Plecoglossus altivelis. Next base: position 16,241,437 of record BROE01000022.1, read on the forward strand.
CACATACCTGACTGACTGGTAGCACCTAAAGTATCTCTTAGATACAACATCATAATGCTTATCCACAGGTAGCCCAGCTTGGAATGGGCATAAACAAGACTATTTCGGTTTGCAAATAGACAACAATCTTGTTGTGGCATGATTTAATTTGTGAACGTAGTCAGATTATATCCAAAGGAAGGATGGTAATTTCAGATATGTGTTTATTAAATGGAACTTCAAACTAATTTGGGGGAAATTTGAATAACGAAATCAAAATAATATATAATGTCGTTTTCATAGAATACATGTGACGTAGCTGGAGAATGAAACTAAGAAAGTCCTTTCTGCAAAGTCTTGTTATTGCAGGCAAGAAACACACATTCCTTAACCTGGTCTGCTAAATGTTTTCTATGTCGGTCTAAGAACAGTTTGTTAGTGATAATTTAACGTTTGCGCAAAAGCGGCGGCGCTAGGACCTTGTCCACATAGGGAAACACACATGGTCGAAGCAGTCGAAACAGTGTCAAGTCCTCAGACTGAGTGTTGGGAGAAGCGAGGGAGGATGCCCCGAGACCCGTGTTCAAAGTGTTGACTTCAGCTCGTTCCGCGTATAGTTCAGGGACCACGTCTTGTTTGGTTGGCAACCTGTCTCCTGACCCCCATTTTTCTAATAATGGATTTCGAGATGTTTTTTTCGACTCATTCATTTGGCCCCGTCGTAGGATAACCTCGGATAAGATGGGAATACGTGCGCTCTGAGTGATCTACGCGCGGATATACAAGCCTTCATGGAAAACATGTCCCCACAACTGGCAACTTTGGGGCCGAACCGGTCCGGGTCTTTGACAGGGGAGAGCAAGGTGTGCGCTGTTCCCGAAAGCAAAAAGGTATCTATAGTTTTTATGGCGTGTGTCTGGACATCTTAAGGTGATGTTTTGCGTGCTGGCGCGAGTGCCATACCCGCTGGTGCGCAGCGCGTTACTCCTTTGTCTGTGTGTTTGGAACTTGGTGTATTTCTGCTAGCTATAAACGTACTTCCCCGCACTGACAGGGTATGAGCCCATATGAACTATGTTAGGTCACGGTTAGGTCATGCTGGATGTCTACGCTCCAAAGAGATTGTGCTCGAAAACGCTGGAGCTGCGGGAGCGGGTAGTCTGTCCCCGGGTTAAGATCCTGTCTGGGTGTCCTCTCTGTGTATGGAAGACCTTCACCACCTAGAATACTACAAATAGATGTTTCTGCAAACTAATATGAGGTTGTGAGATGAAATATCTCATAGATGCCACTTGAAATGAGATGAGATATCTCAAAACTAGACTGGGTTATGACTATGTATAAGTTTAACAAACGAACAAACGTGGACACCCCTAAAAATTTACATATCCAATAAATCATTTTGTCTACACGTTAAAACAATAATTCTACGTGTTTATAATGAATTCGCTTATCACGAGAAGAAATGTTTGCGCGCGTGCCAAGTTTGATTAGAGCAACAGCTGTTTATGTGAAGCGCTCTTGGAAAGCTTATCTTAGCTGTGATTCATGTTAATGTACATGTAACATGTACATGTAACATCCCATTTTTAAGAGGAAGTTTTGCATGACATTATTGAAATATAAAATATATGTTAAAATATGAACACATACATACATTGTATATTTCAATAATGTAATGCAAAAACTTCCTCTTAAAAATGGGATGTTTCAGTCTCTGCTTGGTCCACAAGCCAACCTGGAAAAATATGCCACTTGAAATAGCCAGACGCGTCATGTTGCGTCTTAAGTGGCTCCTTTCGCGACGGAGAAAAGAGTTGTCAGCCTTCCTCGTGATCCGAATCGCCCTAGTCTGCAGAAATAACGAATATAGGACCTGCATGATAAATCGCATTTAAAAAAGGCATTTGTGTGACGCTTCTTTGCACTTTTTATCATCTCAAAAGACATGTGCAGAAAGATTGCGTATATCTACGGCAATTTATTACCTCGAATTCCTCATTTTCAACCGCGTTGGTTAGGGGAAGTGAACACGCGACTGCATTCGTTGATCATCTAGATGAGCGTGTTACGCCTGTATCAATTGAGAGAAAAAAGAGGGAACAGTGCCCCCTTTGCACTTGTGTTTAAATTGTGTAACTAACTAAATGGATGAGGTCATTGGAAAACGACTGTTGCGCAACAGTATTTTTCCTGGATCAAAAACGTTGCTGGAGGATAGAATTCATCGGAGCTATTTTCTACCAGATAAGCTACCAGATAAATATTAAGTGAATAATATTTATGCCTCGGGGGGATTTTGCAAATAAAGATCTATAGTTATTGGTTACACCACACATCCTTCAGATTGCAGGTGAAGATTTGCAGATGTTTGTGCAGACAGATTCCAAGACACCTCTCTGCACAAACCACCATCATAGCTGCAGTTCAAGTTACACTGAGCTCAGTGTACAGTATGCATTCCACGGTTAAACGTTACTCCCTGTAATTCAGTTTTCCATATAGGACCATGGATGGGATGGGGTTGTTCCCGCTGAAAAGGCTCTTTCAGTCAAGGTTCTGAAGCTGCTCTTATTAGATTTGAGGATGTGATGTTTCGGTATTGGTGGCCTCCTAGTTAAGGGGTGACATACAGTATGTTACTCTGAGAAGAGACAGTTTTACAATCCACATGCCGTGGGTGTCTAAACAGATTACAGCTAAATGAAATACCTGTGGTAGCTCTGTTGGAATTCCTGACATTGCAAGGTTGTGATCCGTCTCGAAGCATGTAGAGATGACAAATATCGAGCAACTTTTAAGCTGTATATCAGTCTCTCATCTCCTCAATCCTATCGGTCTCCCTTCCTCCCACCATTCCCCTCACTGTAGTTTGAACTCATTGAGGATTTATTTGGCACATCTTTCACTTTTGTATTTGACGCCAATATCCTTTCTCCTTCTATTTGACTAGTTTTCTTGTTTTGTCTCGTTCTCGCCCCCCCCCACCCCCACACAAACACACCGTGTCTAAATCAGTCTCATTCATCCGCCATCCCTCTTTTAAACAGTAGCTAATCCTCCCCAGAGCCTGTGTATTGCTGTACTGTCCTCTCACTGGACCTGGCTGAGCACTGGCTGTCTGTCTGTCTGACCCTTGACCTCTCTGCCCCTACAGAAGATGAAGACCTTGGCCCAGCGCAGGCAGTCTGCTCCTTCATTGGTCATCAGCAAAGCACTTACCAAATCCAGAAGCACATCCAGGTAGGTGCAGGCCAATCACAGGCCATCATTCAACAAAGTTAGCTGCTGTTGAAGTCACAGATGATGGCGGAGTGAAGAATGTGCCGTCTCATTGTCCAGAAGCCTTCTCAGGGTCATTCACTCTATTCTGTTCACTCAATTCATTTGGATTTCAACTCGGTTCAATTCTTCAAGGCCTGCTGGCATGTCGAGGCTCGAATGCAGATTAGAATTGGAAGGACTAAATGGTAAACCAGAAGGAAGCTGTTACTGTCACGGGGAGACAGTCTCCTGTAGAAGACATCCAGCAGGAACCGTAGATAGACAGGCAGGCAGGCAGGCAGGCAGGCAGGCAGGCAGGCAGGCAGGCAGGCAGGCAGGCAGGCAGGTTTTTTTTCTGTGCGTAGATGTATTCATTTATGTCTCTTGTTCATGTGTGAGTGTGTGGTTCAACGTGTGTCAGTGTGTGTGTGTGTGTTTGTATGTATGTATGTATGTATGTATGTATGTATGTATGTATGTATGTATGTATGTATGTATGTATGTATGTATGTATGTATGTATGTATGTATGTATGTATGTATGTATGTATGTGTATGTGTGTGTAGTCTATGGGCTTGTTATTCTTTGACAGGAGAGTGTGTGAGTGTGCAGACATTCGGATTGGCTGCTGACCTCTGAGTGAGCATGTGTGTCATTAGGGTAGACCTCAGGCAGAATCCTTTCAGCTGCTCTGACCTTTGACCCTGGGTCAGCAGGGGCACAGGGCTAGGAGCAGGGCTGGTTACTCACACACTCTAAAGGTGATACAGGATTAGGTGAGATATGAGATGAAGAAATCCCTTCTGTCTCCCTTTAGCTCACTCTTCCTCTCCCTCTTCCTCTTCCTCTCTCTCTAACTCTCCCTCTACCTCTCTCTTTAACTCTCCCTCTAACTCTCCCTCTACCTCTCTCTCTACCTCTCTCTCTTTCTCTCTCTCTACCTCTCTCTCTGCCTCTTTCTCTTCCTCTCTCTCTCTCTCTCTCTCTCTCCCTCTACATCTCCCTCTACCTCTATCTCTCTACCTCTCTCTCTTCCTCTCCCTCTACCTCTCCGTCTACCTCTCTACCTCTACCTCTCTCTACCTCTCTCTCTTGCACTCCCTCTCTTTCTTGGAGTATGTTCTCTCTCTGCATGGTAACCCCTGTCCCCTACTTAGGTAGAACCTTGACTGTTTGCTCGCTGGAGGTATTGAGCTATCCTATCCTCCAGTTGTTTACTTTTCCTGTTCCTGAAAGTCAGGCCGACGCTGCAATCGTTTGCTTTTCCTATTGCTGGAAGACAGACTGATGCTGCTATCGTTTGCTTTTCCTGCCCCAGGTGACATGAGACCGTGAGCTCAGTCTCTGAGCCTCCTGTCCTTTTACTCTGCCACTTACATCACACCTTGCACGCTTGCACGCTTGTGCACACACATACACACAAACATACACATACACTCTCACAAACACGCACACAAAGACACACACAAACACACACATACACTCTCACAAACACGCACACAAACACACACACACACACACACACACACACACAAAAACACACACAAATACACACACACTTACAAACACATGTCTCATAAAGAAGTAACTTAATTCCCCATAACCACTGCCCTAGGGTCACAGTCTAAAACAGGACATTCTTTTGTCACACCCTGACTATAAAGTTCCCTGTAGTGAAATCCATACTTGGAAGTTGCACTGTATTAAAATCTGCCTTTTAGGCATGCGTGTGACCTGGTTCTATGTGGCAGCTGGTGGCATTGTTTCCTGTGTGTCATCCTCAAGTCATTTCCTGAATCAGCGTGTACGCCTGGATATGTTATGTTTTGAGTTATGGATATCCTATCACACGATTCCACGAGCTACATCTAATGTTGAGCTTCCCCTGCTATATGTCGGATCTAGTCCCTTAACTTGTCCTACATCAGTAGGGCTAGCTTTCCTGTCCTACATAAGTAGGGCTAGCTGTCCTGTCCTACATCAGTGGGGCTAGCTTTCCTGTCCTACATCAGTAGGGCTAGCTGTCCTGTCCTACATCAGTAGGGCTAGCTCTCCTGTCCTACATAAGTAGGGCTAGCTGTCCTGTCCTACATCAGTAGGGCTAGCTTTCCTGTCCTACATCAGTAGGGCTAGCTGTCCTGTCCTACATCAGTAGGGCTAGCTCTCCTGTCCTACATCACTAGGGCTAGCTCTCCTGTCCTTCATCAGCAGGGCTAGCTCCTCTAAATCTAATGTCAGTAAACCCATCTCTTCTTTCCCACATTTGACCTAGCTCTCGTCCTGTTTTATATATTTGTGTTGTAGCTGGCTTGGCTCTGTGTCCCACAGTTCGTCATGTACGTGTTGTGTTCGAGAGGGCTCTTTGGCAGACCATGGAACTGTAGATGACATGAGGGCGAGAGAAGAGGAAGCAAAGGGAGAGTGAGAGAGCTGAAGTGTACGGACATCTTCATGTTCTGTTACCATGGTGCCCTAGTCGAGAGCTGCCAGCACTGGACACACACACACACGCACACATACTCACACACAGGGCTGTCAATCACCACTCTTCTCAAAGTGAGTCTGGTCTGGACAGTGTTTGCCAGGAATGAGGGGAGCGTCTGTGTTCTCCCGCGCCTCCCCGACCCTTTCGACCCAGACAGGCAGGAAGCAACGCACGCACGCGCACGCACCTCGCTGCTAGGATCACAAGAAGAAGGCTGAGAGCTTTGGATCGTCTCCTCTGAAAACACCGTTTGTTTTACTGTCCAGTCAAAGTTCAGGTGTTGCATAAGGCCGTCCAGATCCATGAGATATCACCCTTCCCCTTGAGGCCTTGTTAAACCACCAGTTATTTGTATCTTTCTGTGAATGTCGTCATAAAACATTGAACCCTTTGTACCACTTAGAGGAGTCAATAGCTTCAGTTCAGGATCGACGTGTGCAGACACATTGATCGTGAATGAAAACATAGAAGTAAATGTTCATCTTGTAAATTGCATAGCAGGAAACACACATCTTAACCAGAATGAGGACATGTCAGCCTGGGGGTGTGACAGTGTATGACCTCACTGAGCTAAGGGAGAATATGTGGGGACAGAGTTTCAGGAAGACCCATATATGTGTATATGTGCGTGTGCGTGTTTCAGTGTGTGTACGTGTGTGTGTGTATGTCAGTGTCCAACGGACAGCTGGAGCTCCACCAAGGGAAGGTCTCCTTCCAGATGTTTTCATCCACTGGAACAGCTGGACCAAAGTGCCCTCATCTTAACACAGCGTCCACGTCACGCACCTCACCCTGTCATAAGCACACCTCACCCTGTCATAAGCCCACCTCACCCTGTCATAAGCCCACCTCACCCTGTCATGAGCCCACCTCACCCTGTCACTCTGTCATCTCAACTTGTCACAACTCACTTAGACGCAAATCCCCCGGTGGGGCCTGTGCGGGAAGGCGGTAACACCAGCTGAGCGATCCTATTGGCTGATCAGACGGACATGGTGCCCCGCCGCCTCATCAATATTCCACGCTTGGAACATTAGCATGCGTTGTGGAGTTGGCTCAGGATCTCAACAGACCTCTTTGTGCTCCTAAAGTCAACATCTCCCATCGCACAACGACCCCGCCACAAAGATGGCCGTGTATACGCAGGTCCGGCCTCCGCACTCCATTTATCAACATCACATGACACACAATGGACTGGCGGGCCAGCCATCCATCAGCCCCTGGGATGGATGGTTCGGCTGTCAATCAAGCATTCAGAGGGCGGGATGGGAGTTGAATAGGGAGGAGGTTGTGTGCAGGAAGGCAGGGAGACGGTGAGCGTTCGGCTGTGTGTGGGGTCTTTTCTCTTCCTGGTCATGTGTGGTTGAGCCAGTCGAGGTCATGGGCAGGGGAACATCCATGGCACATGCGGTATCTACGGTTGGCCCTCGGGTGACGGCAGAGGTTGGAGTCTCTCTCTGCTCCCTCCTGTCTCTCTCTGTGTCTCTCTGCCTCTCTTTGTCTGTCTGTCTATCCATCTTTTATCCATCTGTCTGTCTTTGTATGTCACTCTCTCTCCTATCTCTCTGTGTGCCTTTCCGTCTCTCTGTCTCTTTCTCTGTCTCTCTTTCTCTGTCTCTCTTTCTCTGTCTCTCTCCCCTTCTGCCTCTCTCTGTTTCCCTCTGTCTCTCTGTCTCTCTGTCTCCATGTGTCTCTGTCTCTCTGTCTCTCTGTTTCCCTCTGTCTCTCTGTCTCTCGGTCTCCATGTGTCTCCATGTCTCTCTGTCTCTCTGTCTCCATGTGTCTCTCTGTCTCTCTGTCTCCATGTGTCTCTGTCTCTCTGTCTCCATGTGTCTCTCTGTCTCTCTGTCTCCATGTGTCTCTCTGTCTCTATGTGTCTCTCTGTCTCCATGTGTCTCTCTGTCTCTCTGTCTCTCTGTCTCCATGTGTCTCTCTGTCTCCATGTGTATCTCTGTCTCTCTGTCTCCATGTGTCTCTGTCTCTCTGTCTCTCTGTTTCCCTCTGTCTCCATGTGTCTCTCTGTCTCTCTCTCTGTCTTGGCAACACCCACCCCGCCTCTCCTGGCTGTCCACCAGGACTCAGAGGGACTCACATTAATCTTGGCTAAATAGATTTTCCCTGCTCCCCTCGGTTCTTTGAGTGGATGCGGTGAGCTGAGAAGCCCATTAAGACCAACCTCTGATCTCTCAATGACTTCATTATTACATAACTAATTAATTACACAAGCCCATGAGCTGTCCTTCACAGGGGACGTCTCAGAGCGAGTACATTGGGCCGTGTGTGTCTGTGTGGGATGGGATAGCGGCAAGGATTTGATCTGCAGTGTGATCCGAGCATGGCTCTCACAGCGGTCTGTAAGCAGGACGGAACAATGTGAACTACTTCCTCTGTCTCATGAGAAACATACAGATAATCCCCACATACGCACAGACAGACACAAACACACACAGACACGCACAGACACACACAGACACGCACAGACACACACAAACACACACAGACAGACACAGACACACACAGACACACACAGACACACACAGACACACACAGACACGCACAGACACACACAGACAGACACAGACACACACAAACACACACAGACACACACAGACAGACACAGACACACACAAACACACACAGACACACACAGACACACACAGACAGACACAGACACACACAAACACACACAGACACGCACAGACAGACACAGACACACACAGACAGACACAGACACACACAAACACACACAGACACGCACAGACAGACACAGACACACACAAACACACACAGACACACAGACACACAGACGGACACAACACAATGCACAGCTCAGGTTCATTTTGCCCACGGCTTGCTGAGACAGGAACATGCAGGATTACATCAGAACTTGCTGTGTTTGTGTGTGTTCTATTATGTTGAAGTGGAATCAATTGTATTATCAATCCTTTTGCACACAATGTGCATAACACTAACAAATTATTCAATTCACATACACACACACACACAGACACACACACATACACATATATACATACAATGCAGTTATTCAAAAAGCGTGCATTTATGACTGAACAATGGATATTTCTTTCTCCTATATTTGAAGAAAAATCAATACGTCCCTAATGTGTGTGTGTATCTGTGTGTGTGTGTGTGTGTGTGTATCTGTCTGTATTTGTGTACGCAGGGAGAACTTTGTGCCCCTGGTCAGCCCGGAGGCGTGTCCTCTGGTCCAGTCCTTCCTGGTTCCATCCAGGGCCTTCCTAGGCCACGCCCACGTGCAGCTGAAGACCGGCCTGCAGACCCAGGAGAGAGATCTGCTCCTCTTCACCGACATGCTGCTCATCGCCAAGGCCAAGTGAGTGTGTTTGTGTCCGGGAGGGATTGTGGGGTTGGGGGGGCCATGGAGGAATGGAGGTTTGTCAGAATAGACTTGGTATGTTTGTGTATTTATGCAGTTTAGCGTGTGAGAGGGAGAGTGTGTGGAGAGATATCTCTCTTTGCAGTGTGTAGTGAGAAAAGAGAGAGAGAGAGCGCTGGGTGAGAGATCGACGTGACACTGATAGCACAGGAGCAGTACGCTGCACTGAGGCAGAAAGGAGACAAGAAAGGAGCGAGAGCAGCTCAAAGAGAGAGAGGGGTTAGAGAGATGCAAGTTGGAAAGGCTACATTCCATCTCTTCCTCCGCCAGTCACCAGGGGCCTTGTTACACTTCATGCTCGCCCCCCCCACCTCCCTTCCCTGTCTACCTCCTGCCTCCCTCTCCCCTGCCTCCCCTGCGTTTGGACCTGTGCGTGTGCACGGGCGTGCGCGTGTTCGTGTGAGCGTTTGTGTAGGTGGAGGACCTGCGCGTCGGTGCACGCGTGTGTTTGTCTGTGCGTGTGTGTCAATACTGTCACGTTAGCGCAGGCTAACACACTCCTACTGCCGCGGTGTCTGTGCAGGTCATCCGTGCACTTCAAGCTGAAGACGCAGGTGCGCGTGTGTGAGATGTGGACGGCGGACTGTTTGGACGAGGTGTGTGAGGGCAGGATCAGTCCGGAGAGGAGCTTTGTCATGGGGTGGCCCACCTTCAACTGCGTGGCTACGTTCAGGTACACACCCACAGACACACACACACACACACACAGAGACACACACACACACAGAGACACACACACACCCACAGAGACACACACACAGAGACACACACACAGAGACACACAAACACAGAGACACACACACAGAGACACACACACAGAGACACACACACAGAGACACACACACACACACACCCACAGAGAGACACCCACAGAGACACACACACAGAGACACACACACACAGAGACGCACACACAGAGACACACACACACACACAGACAAACGCAGTGAGTGTAGCTTGGAAGGCATTGTTGTTCTCCTGCTGGTCTCTCTTCAACCCACCCACGTCTCTCAGTAGCTCTGTTTACCAGAGCCCCTGAGTACAGAGCGCTCAGAGCAGCTGCTACAGTACTCTGGACTAGATTCACCCAGCATGGCCTTCAGTCCAGCGGCATCCACGCCACAGAGAGAGACATACTGCAGCCTGAAAACCCCAGAGCTCAACCACAGCTCGCTGTGGCCAGTTCAAACTCTCACTTACAGCATTAGTCCTGAAAAACAGGCAGTTTACGCCTGACACAGACCCAAACACAGTATAGGTCTGACACATACACACACAGTATAAGCTTGACACACACACACACACACAGTATGGTCAGTACACACGCCACACACCCAGTGCTATCCCAACACCAGGAATGTAGCAGCCCATCACTGCTGGACTCTTGTGTAAAGAGAAGGGGAGAAGCTGGTTGTCATGGTTGTCAAGGTTGTCATGGTTATCCTGGTTATCGCCGCTGAGTTCCTCTGATGACTCTCTGTCTCCACAGCTCTGTGGAACACAAGGACAACTGGCTGTCTCTCATTAGCAGGTACGAAACCAACACATGTTGTCCCCACTCCCCCT
>BROE01000022.1:16254068-16268113 GCA_036571765.1 Plecoglossus altivelis
AGCGGAATGAGAGAAGACAGAAGATACTGTTTACAGGAAACGTGTTGCCGAGACAGATAGAGCGGTGGGAGAAAGAGTCTGTGGAAAGGAAAAGTGGAACCGAGAGAAGACAAACAGGGGAAAGAAAGACGAGGGGAGGAAAGGGCAAACGGAGGAGCGGGAAAAAGAAAGAACAGATTTGTGGGAAAGGGCTGGCGAGTGGAGGAGGTTTCCAGAGTCAGTCCGTCGTCCTCCCCCGTCCTCCCCCGTCCTCCCCCTGGCCTCCTCTGGCCTTCCCTGACCACTCTGTTTCCATATGAACATCTTACATAACCCACGATGTTTACATCGCTTCCAAGCCCCTCCACCCTACTTCACTAGTGTGTGTGATAATGAAGCTTCACCAGGGGGTGTGTGATAATGAAGCGAGTGCTGATAGGCTGGAATTGTACATGCGCGTGTGTTGTGGTGGAAAGTGAATTTGACCCGTGTTAGAAGTAAACAGTGTGTATGCAGACTAGTATTTGTGTGATAACTTGGTGCTATTGTTTTACTAACACACTCTCATTTCTCCCCCTTCCTTCCTCCATCCTCCCTCCCTCCCTCTTTCCTCCCCTAATCTCTCCCTGCTGTCCCTCTCTTCAGGGCAGTGTCAAAGACCACCAGTTATGGGTGAGCTCCAGTAAAGAGGACCCGCCATACCCTCTCATAGGTGAGCCTAACGCCTAGATCCACAATCTACTTCCTGATCCAGTCAGCTGACCTTAACCGGCTTGCCCCCCCTCCACCCCCACATAGGCCACGAGTTCCCTTTCAGCATCAAGATGAGTCACATCAGGGACGGCGGTCGGAAGGATGCTGGGACTCCTCCAGAGAGCCAGGGGGGGTTGCTGCTGGACCAGTGCCTTCCTCCAGACACCCAGTGCCAGTTCATCTTGAGGCCAAGCGGGGTGGCCCAGGGCCAGGCTGCTTTTACAGGTAACCCCCCCCCCTCCCTCTGCCTCTCCAACAGCACCATCCAACCTACGTCCCTATGACGGAAACTCTAAGCATCTAAGCAGAGAAGAGGGATCGATAGTCAGAGAGAAGAGAGGTTGAGGCAGGGAGGGGGGGGGGGAGGGACAGAAGGGGGCAGCGGAATGAGAGAAGACAGAAGATACTGTTTACAGGAAACGTGTTGCCGAGACAGATAGAGCGGTGGGAGAAAGAGTCTGTGGAAAGGAAAAGTGGAACCGAGAGAAGACAAACAGGGGAAAGAAAGACGAGGGGAGGAAAGGGCAAACGGAGGAGCGGGAAAAAGAAAGAACAGATTTGTGGGAAAGGGCTGGCGAGTGGAGGAGGTTTCCAGAGTCAGTCCGTCGTCCTCCCCCGTCCTCTCCTCTGTCCTCCCCTGGCCTCCTCTGGCCTTCCCTGACCACTCTGTTTCCATATGAACATCTTACATAACCCACGATGTTTACATCGCTTCCAAGCCCCTCCACCCTACTTCACTAGTGTGTGTGATAATGAAGCTTCACCAGGGGGTGTGTGATAATGAAGCTTCACCAGGGGGTGTGTGATAATGAAGCTTCACCATGGGGTGTGTGATAATGAAGCCTCACCATGGGGTGTGTGATAATGAAGCCTCACCATGGGGTGTGTGATAATGAAGCCTCACCATGGGGTGTGTGATAATGAAGCTTCACCAGGGGGTGTGTGATAATGAAGCTTCATGAATGTGTATATGATAATGCTTCACTGGTGTGTTTACATTGATGAAGCTATGCTAAAAAGCTTTACTAGGGTGTGTGTATGGTTGCCCCAACCTTTCAAGGCCTGAGGCTCCTCTCCTTCCTCCCTCCCTCCCTCCCTCTGTTCAGAACACTTCCCTACCCAGAATTTGAGGTGATGTAATGTCAGTGTGGCCCCACATGTGTTCCTCTTGGTGTGGGCTGGTTATAGATCCAGGTGGCTCCGTAGCTCCTCCGGTATTCAGCGCAAGCCCCAGGCTCTTACATAGTGGAAAGCTATGCTAGCCCCAGGATCTTACTTAGTGGAAAGCTATGCTAGGCCTAGGCTCTTACGTAGTGGAAAGCTAGTGCGCTATGTTAGCCCCAGGCTCTTACATAGTGGAAAGCTAGTAAGCTACGCTAGCCCCAGGTTCTTACATAGTGGAAAGCTGGTACACTATGCTAGCCCCAGGCTCTCACAGAGTGGAAAGCTAGTAAGATACGCTAGCCCCAGGCTCTTACATAGTGGAAAGCTAGTAAGCTACGCTAGCCCCAGGCAGCTATGGACATTATAACCCCGAATGTTTAGGACTTCTCTCCTCCTTCATTCCTCCACACTCTTGAAGACTGCAACACTGTGTCCAGCGGACGCATGTAGACATAGAGTACACAGGGCTATCAATCAAAACTCAACTCACTCACACACACACAACATACTCTGAGCCAACACTCGGAAACCGCTCAACACACACAGCACACACTGTTGTGACATGGCACTTATGGCAAATTGCGCAGCACAAGAGCCACCCAGTCACACAGGAACGCCGTGTTTTTTTTCGAGAGGAGTGCTCTCACGCACCCCAGACGGCCCCCCCCTCCCCTCCCAACACCTCCTGCTCCAGACCCAGACGCCCCCCCCCCCCCTCCCAACACCTCCTGCTCCAGACCCGTCACCACCCCCCACCCCCACCCCCACCCCCCTTCCTAACACACACTGAATCAATTCTGCTCCCCACAGATGGCCAGAAGACCTTCAAGAGGAAGAGGTCCATTATCAACTGGGCCTTCTGGAGGGGGTCCAGCCCACAGCTGGCCGGGCCGCCCCTCTCCCCCACCTCCACCCTCACCCCTCTCACCCCAGGATGCTTGTTTGGGCGGAGCCTCTCCTCCGTCTGCACCCCAGAACTCACCCTGCCCAAGCCCGTCATGGTGAGCGCGTGTTTGTGCGTGTTTGACTCACTCTGAGTATCCGCGGTCGAATATGTTTTGAATGAGTTGTGTGTGTGTGTGTTTCCAGGCCATGCTTGTGGTCCTGTACCAGGAGGGCCCCTACACCAGGGGCATCTTCCGCCGCTCGGCCGGGGTCAAGGCTTGCAGGGAGCTCCGTGATAGGCTGGACTCTGGGGACGAGGACACGCCCCTCACCCACCAGTCGGTGTTTGTCACCGCTGCAGTCTTCAAGGTAGGAACCTGGAACCTTCTGCCTCTCCCCTCGGCAGGAGAACAGTCCGCTCTTGTGCAGCCTCGATGGGGGATTGCTCAACCGCTCCTGTACGTGTGTTTTTGCGTGTGTTCTACTAGGACTACCTGCGGAACATTCCAGGCAGCTTGCTGTGTGTGGAGCTGTATGAGGAGTGGGTCAGAGCCATGGAGAGAGAGGAGGATGAGGAGAGGACTGAGGACATAAACAGGTACACACAGAGACACAGGCAAATACTCACACATAAACACACGCACACACAGGTACACACACACAGGCGTATACACACACATACACGCGGGTACACACACATACACAGGCACACACAGGCACTCACACATACATACAAACAAACACACACACAAACATATACACACACATACACACAGTTGTACAGTTGCCAACTCCCACTATGTAGAAGGTAAGGGGCAGGGAAAGATTGACGGAAGAGACAGAGAGATGGAGGATCTAATGACAGGAAGATGCATTCCCTGTTCACTGGCCAGGAAGGAACAAGATAGAACAAGAGAAACAGAGAGACTGAAACGACCCTCAGAAGGCTGTGTAAACACACCACTCTGTTCTAACTTGGAGCACGTTACTTCTCCCTCCTCCCCCATCCTCTCTATCTCTCCTTCACAATCCTCTCTATCTCTCCTCCCCCATCCTCTCTCCCTCGCCTCCCCATCCTCTCTCTCCCTCCTCCCCCGTCCCCTCTCCCTCCCCCCTCCAGGCTGGTCCAGCTCCTCCCCCGTCAGAACCTGCTGCTCCTCCGTCACCTGGTGGCTGTGCTCCACTGTATCCAGGACAACGCCGACGACAACCAGATGAACGCCTTCAACCTGTCTGTGTGCATCGCTCCCAGCATGCTCTGGGCCCCGGCCCCCACCAGCCCCCAGGTGGAGGGGGAGGGCACCAAGAAGGTGAGACAACAAACACACACACGCTCATAAATACTTCAAAGTGGAACATTTGGTTCCGGCTTTTACACGGGCATAAACTGCTTGTTGGCGACCAGGGCGACGGAGTGCTAAAGCAGATAGTGGAGATGTGTGAGCGGACACAGCAACGTAGCATGCTAATGCTTCCGTGACTCGAGACAATGTGGCCAAACACTCACTTCCCCCCAAACACCCACAAAGGACAGCCAACCACGCATGAATCAAAAAGTTCACAATGTTCTGTTTTTGACGCACCGTGTTGTTAAAAGGCACACATTCTGTGTGTGGGTGTGTCCCCCTTCTCTCTATCCTATAATCTATTTCACATGTATGTATTTTCTGTGTGTGCGTGTGCTTCTGGTCTGGCTTGGTACTGTTGAGCTTGACTGAGAAACAATCCAAAGCATTTCCTCCAAATTCCTGTGTGCAAAAACCAGACCTCTCTCTTCTACACACATGCACACACATATTTACAAGCCTAAAAGATACTCATGTTCACATGAGCAATGGCACACCAACGTTTACAAGCCTCTAAACTGTGTACAGGGGGACATATCCTCTTGGTCAGGTTGTCATGACACCCAGCCAGACCATCGCTGGCTCTCTGAGATGGAACCTTCGTTTTGACACAGGAAGCAGCACTCGCAGACACTTCCTGTCGTCGCCGCGGCGCCAACAACTGGCTCATTCAGGCGCTTGTGGCCGGACAAAGCCTCGGTGTGTTAGGAGTTGAGAGTAAATATGGAAATTTGTGTTGGAAACAACACTGGAGCGGCCTGGTTGGGTTGGCAGAGAGAGCAGTAGACCTCTCTCTCTTTCTGAGTCTCATGCACACACACACACACACACACACACACACACACACACACACACACACACACACACACATGCCTACTATGAGTGTCTATCCATGAACCATTAAGGCTCCTCACCAAAACCAAGGAGTGTTTAGCCTCTGAGTGTGAGGTTGAATATTCAAAGACCACTGGCCCATATCCAACTGAACACTCCAGAGACCTGGACACTCTATACACTGAACACTCCAGACAGCTGAACACTCTATACACTGAACACTCCAGAGAGCTGAATAATCCAGACACCTGGACACTCTATACACTCAACACTCTAGACACCTGGACACTCTATACACTGAACACTCCAGAGAGCTGAATACTCCAGACACCTGGACACTCTATACACTGAACACTCTAGACACCTGGACACTCTATACACTGAACACTCCAGACAGCTGAACAGTCCAGTCCACTGACCACTCCAGAGAGCTTAATACTCCAGACAGCTGGACACTCTATACACTGAACACTCGAGACAGCTGGACACTCTATACACTGAACACTCGAGACAGCTGGACACTCTATACACTGAACACTCTAGACACCTGGACACTCTATACACTGAACACTCCAAACAGCTGAACAGTCCAGACCACTGATCACTCCAGACAGCTGAACTTTCGAGACAGACACCTGACCAGCCAGGCCCGTTGGAGGCAGACCAGACCAAGTCAGGGGGGGCGTGGCAGGCGCTGCCTCCAGGAGGCCAACAAACAGAGAGGCCCACTGTTTGTTTTCTCGCCTGTTTCCATGGCATCATGGAAGCTCACAGGATACAGCATCATCACGCTCCCAAACACATCTCACGTCTGAGAGCTTGTGGAAAATCTTACCGCAAGTTCCACTTCTAAAAAGGCGACTTCAACTTTGTTTGGCTGTTTAGAGATGTTTCATGTCTCTTCAACATTTGCCACAACATAATTTTTTACTTTTGAAGTGGGTAGCTGGCTGTTTAGTTCCTCATCAAATGTTTAGCACATTTGCACATGATGCATCTGTAAAACCTTGCACACGGCTGTTGACAGCTCAGTGAAATGTTATGTCCTAGTAATGATTTGTGACATTATGTACACATATCTAATGCTACAACAATGTAAACAGCAACCTAATATAGATGTCCTGGGCCACACACTAACCTAGGAGGTGTGCTTGTCTTTCGTGACTGTGCATTAACCAGGTTGCGTTGTCTGATCCCAGGTCTGTGAGCTGGTCCGCTTCCTCATCCAGAACTGCCGGCAGGTGCTGGGCGATGACGTCACTTCCTTGTTTGGAAGCTTCCCCCAGAAGAGCATCAACAGTGACCAGGGGTCAGGTGAGTTCAGCACGCATGCTGCCCACACCTGTGTTCAGACAGTCAAACCAACGACCCCTTTCAAAACAGTTGGTACCAAACGAGACGTTCCTTTGAAAAATGCAGCTCTCGCAAGTGGGATTTGTGTGGAAAAGTGTTGACACAGACTAATTAGGAAAATCGTTAGTAACAGAAGCTCTTTAAGAGGGAGAGAGACAGAAAAGAGAGATACCTCAACATTGAGGCATCAAACCGTGTAGAACGACACAATGCTGCGCTTATTCCTCACAAGGGTTACAAAGGTGTAGTGTATGTGTGTGTGGGTGAGTGTGTGTGGTCTGTGTGTTCAGTATTCTCGGTCTGTACGTGGCACGTCCCTGACGCGGTGTGTATTGGTGTGAGAGGGGTTCTGATTGGCTGGGGGTCACCACGGTGACCTACTGTGACAGCAGTGATTAAGAAGGTCTCTAAGTACACACAGGCTTCAGACTGTGTAAAAGGCGGCATACAACGTGCTGGCAGACAGGACACAGGCTTCAGTCTCATTCAAGGGCTTGTTCAAGGTTTCTTACCTGACAGAGCAGGAGTGTCTGAAGGAATTGGACGACAAATGTGAAACTTTTAGACATTTAGAATATTATGACTATGTAATGATGAAGTCGGTAATATTTGAACACTCAAATAAGTAAGTAGATTTCTAAGGAGAGTGTGATGTTGACAGTTCCCTTCCCTCCTTATTTTGTCCACCACAGACGCCTCCTCCTTCCAGATGAACGACTCGTCCTACGACAGTCTGGAGAACGAGCTCAACGAGGACCCCGAGTCGCCCTACCAGGCCCCGCCCCTCCGGGACAAGACCACGCCCGGCCGCCGCAGCCGAGACTCCGTCATCACCCTGAGCGACTGTGACCCGGACTGTGACGCCGACCCCGACCCCGATCCTGACCTCCTACAGCTCCCCCCGCTGGCCAGACCCAGGAAGTTCACCCCGGCCGTCCGCCAGCCCCGACCCCGCCTGGCCAGCAGCCAATCGCAAGGCCCGCGGCGGCTGAGACGGAGCTCGGAGCCTGCCCTAAGCCACGCCCCCTGTGGGTTGTCTGTCCACGTGGAGAAACATGGACTAGTGTCTCGGAAAGCCAGCTATGACGGGGCCATGGAAGGAGAGGAGGAAGAGGAGGTGTTCCTGGAGCAGGGCCTGAGGGGGCTGCAGTTGAAGGAAGGAGGAGGTGGAGGAGGAGAAGGAGGAAAAGGAGGAGTTACAGGACTCAATGGGCGGAGGAAGCCAAAGCATGCCCCGCCCCCCCCTCTGAGATTGGACGCCAGCTGTTCCAGCCTATCGTCCCCGGCCACCTCCCCCACAGGCTCCTCCCTCAGCTCTTTAGACTCCGCCTTCTCGCAGTATTCCACCGACAACGCGGCCAATGGTGTTTTGCCCGTTTTCGAGCCCCTCCAAATCCCCCGCGCCCCCCCCCTGTCTCCCAAGGGATCCTCCCCCCAGAGGGAAGCCTCCCCAGACTGGCCCATGCCCAGCCAGCCCCCCCGGTCCTCCCACACCCACGGACTACACCCCAGCACCCTGCTCAAGGGAGACCGTCGCCTGTCTCTACGGCAACCTGGCAATGGGCAGCTGGAAGAGGTGGAGGAGGGGCCAGAGGGCCGGGGGAAGGGGAAGCCCCCCTGCAGTCCCCCCTCCTACCAGCAGGCCGTGCTGCAGCTGCAACACAGCCACTCACCCTTCTACCGGGGCACTGAGAAGCCACTAACTGTGCGAGACCTGCGGCGGCTCCACGGCCAGTTCTGCGCTCACAGGCCCCCCGCAGGAAGCGACTCGTCCCAGGGGCCCTCCTCGACAGGAAGCGACCTCATTCAGCCCCCGCAGGGCATGTTCTACGGCCAGACCAGTTCCAACTTGGTCCTCCAGAGGAACAAGTCTCACTCCCTCACGCCCGTCCTGGAGAGCGGTGCACGCAAGACGCTCACGCTGCCTCGCCGCGCCTCTGAGCCCGCGTGCACCACCTCTGACCTGCCCCCCGCCTCCAGCCACACCCTGGACAGGCCCCGGGGCATCCGGAGGGTCAAAGGTCAGCTCCAGAAGAGCGGACTCAGAGTGTCCGACGTGGAGCCACAGCACGATGCCGCCACCCCGCATTTTTGCCTGTCACCCTCAGCCACACGGGCTGTGAGGGACTACTTTTCCTCCCAGGCGGAGGAAGACGGGTGCAGTCGTCAGAGCGATGAGGTGGCGCTGGCCATCGTCCAGGGGAAGAGGGAGTGGCAGAGCCGGAGGTGTAGCGACCCTCGCGTCGACGACTTTGACCAAATCTTCTTCGCCGAAGAGTCTTATGTGTAACCAGACCTTGTATGTCAGTAATTTTGCTTTTGGAGCAGTGAATATAGTCCTTTTGAATCCTGGTGTTGTATGTTTTCATGCGTGTGCAAATGTTTGTGTGTGTGTATGAGAGAGAGAGAGAGAGAGAGAGAGACGTTGGCGTCTGTGTACATTATACATGTATGTTTGAGGGTGAAAACGCCTAAATATCTTACAGAATATATCTGTTGTCTCTTATTTACATTGTCTAATTATATTATGATGTGTGTTATTATTATTGCTGCCAATATTTCATGAAATATATGATTTTTATATATTCTTAAGACGTTATATGTATGACCTTTCTCCAACGATTTGTATTCCTTGTGTATAGTTGTATGTATTTATGAATCTGCTTGGTTATAGTATTGTATGAGTTCTAAGAAATCGAAGGTGTATTTTTGTACATGCCTGCTGCTCCTGCTTAAGAAAAGTATATTTGCTACCGAACGCACCATGTGAATATTGTGCATATTCGATGTCCATTGCTTCAGAAAACAAATGATCATGACTATAATAAATGTTGCTTTTGTGAAAGTGTCTTGGTGTAAACACGAGATGTTTTTTCATCTTGATTGAAGCCAGAACTTCCGACAACCCGAACGCAATGCGACGTTAGCCAACAGAAGTCCAACATGGTCCAACATTACCCAACATAAACCAAGGTAGTTCAACATAACATATAACCAGCATAGCTCGACGTAACCCAACGCAGCCCAGTTTAACCAAACTTGACCTGTGAACCGTCCAATGCAACCCAACATAAGCATCTGGACTGAGGACACAATATTGCCCAATGACTCTGAAGAACTGCAGATGTAGTGCATTGTGTTGTGTCTGTGAAGTTGAGCATGAAGTCATGTGACCTGTCAGTAGCAGACTGTATTCGCTACATCTGCTCGGTCTGACTCATAAGGCCCACAGGCTGGTGTAAACATCCTAGTTTCCACTGTGAAGTCATACTGTATCAAAGCAGGGCACAAGTCATGATGTTATGTTAGACAGCGCTGGCTGTGCTGGTCAGGTAGCCAAACAAACTGCCAAGTCATGCAGCTAACAGACACAGACTTCATCCACAGAGCTGTGGATGCAACTCTGATTAAAGAGCTGAAGGATACTAGAGTCTAGTTTCCAGTCTGAATACCATGTCTCTTACACGCTTACACGAAGCCTTGAGATTCTCCATTATTGAAACCCTTAGGAAAGTTTCCGACTAGTTTTGATCCAGTCGATTTGATATCAAAACGCGAGCAAACAGGAAGTGGCGAGGGCGAATTCAAACCCCCTCCGCTCCTGCAGCTGTCGTCTTTGACCCGCGAGTCCTTCTGGCGTTGATGAGGTCCTGAACGCCGGCCTAAACCCCAAGCCCTGCGTAATCAGCAACACGTACTGGATCCAGAATGTTGCCATCGTGTGGGGGCCTCCTCAGAGATGGCGTACGTGCGTGTTGCAGCGTTGTAGTTGCAGCATGTGCGTCCTGGGAGGCGGGTAGCTTGTTACAGGCCAGGTGCGGCCAGGGCTTCCAATTCCTCTGTGGTTTCCTTGGCTACGGATCGTTTGCTTTTGTTTGCGTTGGGCCGAGTTGAGAGGTGGCCCACTCTCTCTCTCTGCCTCTCTCTCTCTCTCTCTCTCTCTCTCTCTCTCTCTGCCTCTCTCTCTCTGCCTCTCTCTCTCTCTCTCTCTCTCTGCCTCTCTCTCTCTCTCTTCTCAAGGTGCCACGATCGCCTCCTGTCCCAGTGGGATGAGGTCAGCATTGATAGGATCTACACTCGCTTACGACCCCGAGTCAAAACAGCCAATTAAAGGGTATTTTCTTCCTTTTGTGCACTATTGAACCTGTGCAGATCACGTGTCACCTCCCTCCGTAGAACGGCCGGTCGTGGCCCAGTTATTGTTTTAGTGACACACATACCGGCGTTGCAGCGCGGAGCAGGCGTCGACTCCTACCCCACAGGGGGTATGCAGGGACTCACCAGACGACGTGCTCCGTTTTTGGACTGTAATTTCAAACCCAGTGATGACATTTCGCTTTGGAATGTTTGAGTTTGAACCTCTTTTACTATGTTGTTTATTCGTTTATTTATCCGGCAGGATTTCTAATCGCAAAAAACGGGGCGGGATGAGATTATTAATAACGTCCACCGCAGTTTTTTTCCCCGCAAAGGAGTTTGGATCATGTTTATTTGACATCTGAAGATACTACTGGGCAATAAGACGATAAACATGTCATTTTTTGAAGGGGAGCTGAGCGATTTCCACATCTGAACGCCACTAATTATAGGCCAAGCGCAGACAAAGAATGTGTCTGTTGCGTTACACAATGTGCCAAAAGAACGTTTAAGGTGGAACGGAAGGAGAGGAGAGAATGATGAATGGCGAGAGCGAGGCAAGAAAGAGGAATATACTTGTCAGTGGGGACTCGTACTGTAAACTGGCAGCCCGCCCAGTTTTCGACAGGTTACACAATGGTGTTAGAAGGCACTGTGATGAATGTCTCAGTGCTGTATGAGTGTGAGCGTGTGTAAATGTGCGCACCTTGTCCTCAAAAACACCCCAACACGCACGGGCGCTCACACACACACACACCCCAACATGCACACACACACACACACACACATTGCCACAGAGGGACTTCCTGTATCAGCAGCGCAGGTGTCTTACCAGGAAACCTGCTTGCTTTGAGGATCAACGCTGTGTGGAGGCATTCCAGCCCAGGCTTCAAAGCTGCCATTTTCCATTTGCCCCGCGAGTGTGCGAGCGCCTCTGCACATCCTTTCATGTGTGTGTCAGAGAGAGGAGAGGAGCAGGGGGGTACAGGACACCGACCTTTGTTGGTATTAACATAGCAGCGCTGGTCCGAACCTTCATCGCTCCACAACCTTCTCTCGTCAGGTCCCCTCTCCTTTCACAGGCCGCCTCCCCCTATCCAGGTCCCTACTTCCTACTCAGCCCCCTCAAGCTTCAAATGCAGGCCACCATTTCATCTGGAACACCCGTGCCTTCCTGACCACACGGACGTAGGAAGCTCTTCATGTTCAGAGGATCCGTGGATGACTAGCGAGCACCCAACTGTGCGTGCGCGCGTGCGCACGTGGGTTGTGTGCGTACGTGTGTGTGACTGCTTAGGCTCGGCTTTTTATATTGTCTGCACCTCAAGCAGATCACCTCAATCAGATCACCTCAAGCAGATCTCCTCAAGCAGATCACCTCAAGCAGATCTCCTCAAGCAGATCACCTCAAGTAGATCACCTCAAGTAGATCACCTAAAGCAGATCACCTGAAGTAGATCTCCTCAAGCAGATCACCTCAAGTAGATCACCTCAAGCAGATCACCTCAAGCAGATCACCTCAAGCGCGAACCTGTCAGGGAAGCGCTCGGAGGATGAACTGATAGAAGAGACTGAACTGGTGACCAACCTAACACACCTACACACATACACGCGCGCGAGGTTGTGTAACGCTGAAGACCCTAAAAGTAGCTGGTACCTGACCAGTCAGAGAAGACCTCTGAGACTGAAGGAGAGAGAGAGAGAGAGAGAGAGAGAGAGAGAGAGAGAGAGAGAGAGAGAGAGAGAGGGATAGACGGGGAAAGAGAGAGGTAGAGAGAGGGGGGGAGGTGAGTGTGTGAGGTAAAGCATGTGTGCGTGTGTGTCTGAACGATGAACGTCCACGTACGTGTGCGGTTGCCGTGGTAGGTAGTTATTATCAGCTTGGTCTCTAACCTTAGGCGTTGGCTGACATGAGCGTTGCCATCCATCCAGTGCCATCCTCTGCACGAACAGTCGCCGTACGTCTGTCCTCAATACTTAGACGATAACTCCACTGCAGAGTAATTATACAGGCGTCTCTTGTAATGGGAATGTACTGACCAGGACTGGAATGCCAACTTTGACCTTTTGAGACCTACGCAACCTGTAGCTAAAGCTCGTTTAGTTGTGGGTAGGCTAGGTGAACAGTATGTTGTTTTGGTTGAATGAGGTGAATGTTGTGTTTGTATGGTTTGGCAAAGTAAGAAGACTCGACTTTAGATACCTAACTTTTCGTGAACAATAATAAGTGTTGGTTCAGTCAAGAGACTGTAGTCATGTTTCACATTATTGAAAGTGCAGACACATGTGGGGTGGCGTGGGGTGGTGGAGGGAGCACACAGAAATGTAGGAATTAGATTTCCCTGGTCTTAACTAAATAGCGCCATTGACGTTGGTGAAGATGATTACATCATCATATGACAATGTCATATGATATATGTGGTAATATCACAAGTCTAATATGTACTTAGGCCTTTTCCACACATGCACGTATGCAAATATATACTTCTGCATATTGCTCACATTCATGAGCCAGAACACATCATTCTTCAGGCGACTCCAGACTCCTTCCCTTTTTAACAAACTCCTCTCCCTGCTCTCTCCATCGTCTCGACCGCACTCCTCTCCCATCTCTTTTCCCTCTCTCCCTACCCAGCGACTGTGCCTCAGCTCCCCCCCCCACTCCACCCTCCGCACACCGAAACACACACAAACACGCGCAGACGGAACGAGGCGCGCGTGATGGGTGACAGCGGCTCCTCTGTCAAACAAGATGTCATCGCTGCCAGTTGAGCCATGAAATGATCCCTTTCCCCCTTTCGCTCTCCCCTTCCCACTCTCCCCCTTCGACTCTCCCTCTGTCCCCTTCCCCCTTTTGCTCTCCCCTCTGTCCCGTTCCCCCTTTCACTCTCCCCCATCCCCTTCCCCCTTTGGCTCTCCCCTCTGTCCCCTTCCCCCTTTCGCTCTCCCCTCTGTCCCCTCCCCTATTCACTCTCCCCTCTGTCCCTTCCTGTCCCCCCACCTCCCGCTCCTCCTCCCGCACCCTCCCTCTCTCCCCACTCCCCTGCCCTCCCCATAATAACAGTGTTGAGGCATTCCGTGCATTACCACAGGGAGTTATGTTGAGTTATGTCTCAATTAGCCAGAGGAGGTGACATGTCTGGAGGTCTGCAAACGTTGCCGAATGATGGAGTGCGTCCCGGTGGAACGTTGCATTTCAGCTTTGTTACAGGGCCAGAGTGTCAGAGCCGAGGTCTAGAAAGTGCCAGAATGTTCTCTGTTCTCTCACAGCTAAGCATGTCCATCGTCACAGTTGAGCTGTTCCATCACTCCTTGCGCGTTGGAACCAGAGAGAGGTGTGTTTGTGTGTTGGAAGAGAAAGAATCCAAAATGGTTTTTAATTCCCAACAGGTCATATTTCGCTTCAACAAACAAAAATGTTTGATATTTGGTCAAAACGACTTTATTGAGTCTTTTAACTACACATGGACCGATGTACAATCACTTCCATAGCGACTTCGATTCGACAGAAGAAATAAGGGACAATGAATAATCACTGTGGTTCTAGTTAAAGCTGTATGTGTGTGCGCCTGTGTTTGTGTGTGTGCGTGCGTA
>BROE01000022.1:16268123-16284026 GCA_036571765.1 Plecoglossus altivelis
CCCCCCCACCTCCCGCTCCCTCCTCCCCGCCCCTCCCTCCCTCCTCCCCCCTCCCTGCCCCTCCCCAGCTAATAACAGTGTTGAGCATTCCGTGCATTACCACAGGGAGTTATGTTGAGTTATGTCTCAATTAGCCAGAGGAGGTGACATGTCTGGAGGTCTGCAAACGTTGCCGAATGATGGAGTGCGTCCCGGTGGAACGTTGCATTTCAGCTTTGTTACAGGGCCAGAGTGTCAGAGCCGAGGTCTAGAAAGTGCCAGAATGTTCTCTGTTCTCTCACAGCTAAGCATGTCCATCGTCACAGTTGAGCTGTTCCATCACTCCTTGCGCGTTGGAACCAGAGAGAGGTGTGTTTGTGTGTTGGAAGAGAAAGAATCCAAAATGGTTTTTAATTCCCAACAGGTCATATTTCGCTTCAACAAACAAAAATGTTTGATATTTGGTCAAAACGACTTTATTGAGTCTTTTAACTACACATGGACCGATGTACAATCACTTCCATAGCGACTTCGATTCGACAGAAGAAATAAGGGACAATGAATAATCACTGTGGTTCTAGTTAAAGCTGTATGTGTGTGCGCCTGTGTTTGTGTGTGTGCGTGCGTATGTGCATGTGTGTGTGTATGTGTGAGCGTATGTGCATGTGTGTGTGTGTGTGTGTGGCAGTCTAAGGGGATTTGGTAGAGTCTGTGTTGTCCTCTCCTCTCATGTCGTTGACCCCCTCGGGGACACGCAGGGTGATGCCTTCCAGTTCTTCTGTCAGACAAACCTGGCAACCCAGACGAGACCTATGGGGAGTGGAGGAGGAGGGGGCAGATTAGCAAAGTAAGCGTGTTCACTCACCGGAGCAAAGCAATACACTCCAAGTAACGACCTACTTTAACTTTAAAACACCTATAAAACCACATAAGTAGGTACACAAGAGAGCAATGTGTGCAGTGCTGTTACAGATGTGAGTGGAGCACTGTGGTCTTGACCTGGTAACACAGCCCCTTCAATCCTACACACACTCATCCTTTCTCTCACATACACTCTATCCACGACACACACATATCTGGAGACACACAAACGCGTTCTCTCACATACACTCTCTCCATGGCACACACACACACACACATATCTGGACACACACAAACGCGCTCTCTCACATACACTTTCTCCATGAAATACCCACACACACACATATCTGGACACACACAAACGCACTCTCTCACATACACTCTATCACACACACACGGGCACATCTGAACACGTACAAACACACTCTCACATGCCCCCTCAGAGGGTCCTCTGTAACTTAGGGGAATTCCTTCAGTATGTATGCTGGATCCTTCCAGGAGATGAAGCGAATTCATGCATTCAGTCGCTCCAGCCGTCTCAAACGATGCACATTCTCATCTTCAACGCCTCGGGCATCGTCAGGAACTCCAACTAACTTCACAATGGACCCAATACAGGCTCCAATTGAGCTCAGCCAATAGCAGAGAACCATTTCTGCGTCCTCAGGTCTGTTTGGATCAGCATGGTTTCCAGAAAAGCTCTCTAATCTCGCGTGACAACTCTACCTTTTAAAAACGGTTGGCTCTGCCCTTAGCGGAGGAGAGATGGCCTGTCACTCACATGGCAATTAGAGCCTGGATTCTCCAACACGCTCACCTTACTGTGTCTGTAGGGGGGGGGGGTTTGGTGTGTGTGAATGTGCGTGTCTGTTCAAATGTGTACTTATGAGTGTAAGTGTGTATGTGTGTGTTGCGCAAGAAATCCAGCAATTCTTATGTGCTTTATGTTACTATAATCATGTTCAGCAGGCCAGCTTTTGCCTTGCTATCTGTTCATGTATTCTGTCTTAATATTTATTCAAAAGCATTCCCACTGTAACCTATATTGTGACAGTGTTGACAGTCGCAGCCTGACTGAATAACAAACATCTGTTTGCTGTGAGTTATCTTTGTTTTGTCTTATTTCCCTCCACATACCGACCTCCGACCTCTGACCTCCATGCCTCGGAGGGAGTGACTCGGTTACATCAGCGTTTCTGTAACTGCTCATTTTTCACGCTGCGCTGTCCGTTACCTCTGCCCAATCAGCTGGTGGCTTAATGCTGATACGCCGTTTCAGCGAAGATGGCCAGAACCTGTTTTCCACAGTGTGTTAGCATGTGTATGTGTTAGCGTGTGTGTGTATAGGAGCGTGAGTGCATGTGTTAGCGAGGGTGTGTGTTTGTGTTTGTGTGTATGTTAGAGAGTGTGTGTGCGTTTGTGTGCCAGTGTGTGTTAGAGAGTGTGTGCGTTTGTGTTAGTGTGCTAGTGTGTGAGTGTGTGTGTGTTAGTGTGCTAGTGCGTGAGTGGGTGTGTGTGTTAGAGGGTGTGTGTGTGTTTGTTTTAGTGTGCTAGTGAGTGAGTGTGTGTGTGCGTGTGTGTGTGTGTGCGTGTGTGTGCTCATGTGTGTGTGTGTGTGTGCTCGTGGGTGTGTGTGTATGTGCGTGTGCGTGCATGCATGCGTGTGTGTATGCTCATGTGTGTGTGTGTGTGAGCCTCACGTGTCTGTGAGTCCATAGGCCAGGTCCAACATGTCCATCTCCTCATCAGCCAGGCTCCCCAGCTGATCATATACCTGCTGCTCCAGAATCAGGTGACAAGTAGAGCAGGCCAGGGTGCCCTCACACGCGCCTGCAGACACACACACACACACACACACACACGTTTATCAGTTTCCACTTCCCAACTCAGCAGCAGCATACCTGATCTCTACCCAGTTGAAGCCACGTTGCCTGTAGGAGGATTAAACAGGCGAGTGACAGCCCCGTTCTCTGCTTCAACAGAGTAAACATGACAGGATTCGTCCATTAGGAATGTGCCTCCTGTCTGCTGAAGTGAAATGTTGCCACGCAGGGAGAGCTCAGCCCGTCCACTTCACAATCACAACAATCTGAATTATGACGACGTGTACGGCTCTGATAAAGAGTTTGACGTCATTCAAAAAAGGCGTCATCATCTCAGTGGAAAATCTACAACCGAGTTTGCATCTGTTTCCTGATTGTTCCGTGCCCTTCGCGGGGTCTGTTTTTCTCGCTGGTAACGTTCTACTGGTAGAGAACTGAGCCGTGCCTGACCCAGAACCGTTCAACTGCTGACTTCCTGTCAGGTTGGCTTCTCAGAGAATAGGGAGCTCTAGAACACAGCAACATTCTGGAAGGTTCCAGAAGCAGGACTGGACGTATCGAAAGATGACGGGTTCATACAGGCAGCCGGCCTGCCTTTTTCGGACGGCTCTTACCAATCGACAAACGCGTGTGGTGAAAATGGCACATTGCAACAATTTGGCAGGAGGGACGAGAAGCAAATGAGGAGAGAGCAGAAGAGGAGGAGGGGGGAGGAGAGGAAGGGGGAGGAGAGGAGTAAACGGGTAGAGAGGGTGCAAGGAGAGAGAGAGAGGGTAAGTGATGGAGGGAGGGAGGGACGGCAAGTCCAAAAAAACATCCAACTCACCCACGCCTTGACCCGGCCTCGAAAAACAGGCTGTAAAAATCACCTCCGTCAAACAAACATGTAACATTCCAAACCGTTTCCCAGAATTTCACCAGGCTGAATGTGGAGAATGTTATCTGAATGGTGCGGTTTCCAAATGGCCTCATGGAGGGTCTGGGGGAGATGGAGGGAACACAGAAACCCCCTCACACCTTCGTTCTGACCACATCCACATTCCTCTCACTCACCAGCTGGTCCTGGTAGGGCTGCAAAGTTGGCTGGGAATACTACACCTCTATGACTATTTGGAGTAGGGCCCATTGTATCATCTATCAGCCTGTTTCAGTTTCAAGGAAGTGTGAGCAATAGAACGACAGCATGTCAGTGGTCTACAATTTGAATGTTCCGGTCATGGTGGAGCTTTTTGTGCAGGAGAGGATCTGATCAGGGCCCCAATCCTAACCTATCCCCCTAGGGGGAAAGATAGAGAGGGAGATAGAGGGAGGGAGACAGGAAGGGAGAGAGACTGAGAGAACGAGAGAGAGAGAGAGGGGGAGAGATAGCAGCAAGACAGTAAGGTCAAAGGTGTAATTTGTCGTGAAACAGATCAAAGCTAGCAGGATAGGGTGGTGCGCGCGCGCGTGTGTGCGTGCGTGTGCGCTGCATGTACGATCAGACTTTTTTCACCTCTTTGTCGAGTGAATGATTTGAATCTCATTTGTCAATAGGCAATGTTCCGAACAATAACATTGTGTGTCGGTACAAAATTGACAATGACAACCCTTCAAGATTAGGATTTGGAGACTGGCAGGTCCTAAAAGGTGAGCAGTGTTATTGCTGGCAGGTCCTAAAAGGTGAGCAGTGTTATTGCTGTTGTTGTTAGAAAACCACAGGCTGACTGGCAAAGAAACGCTGTTGATATTGCGGGAGGAAGTATTGCCTGGACAAGAATTGGACAAGTATCGACTCCACAAACTCCTCGAAGCACAACACTCACACGCAGACACACACACACACACGCAGACACACACGCGCACACACACACACACACACACACACACACACACACACACACACACAGAGGAGTGCAGCAGGTAGCTTAAGATAACCAAGTCCACCTTGACATCCCTTGCAGAGGTCCTGTAGCTCAGCGCTGAATATGTTGCCACAAGTCTAACAAAGACAGGACATTAAAAAAACATAACACTTGTGTTGAAGGCCAATTAAAATACCTGTGGAGGGCGATGTCAGGTTAACTCATAAAACACCATCTTCACAAACAGAATCCTATTCTTTTATTGGTGTTACGTCATTGGTCATTAGGTTGGACGTTCAACAATGAGATATCGGCAAAACGCAACGCAATGTTACGAAACACATTTCTGTATTGTGTTCCTACTGGTCATTGTATGGAATGAGACCAGTCCTTCTATTGGTCAGAGTTAACCCATGTAGTCATCTACAGACACGTATCATGGGGATGTTCAGTCAAGCTACATTTTTCATCAAGTTTATCTCCAGAAATACAAAGGTATTCCCACATTTTCTAACCCATCACTGCTATGGTCTAAGAAATGGTTCCCTTGGCTAGCTAGTAATCCGTTTAGTACAGTAAAGTAATTAACTAGCAGCTAACCAACATTCCTAAACCCATCTATACAAACTTTAAAAAACAAAAATGTTTTGGTTGACGTATCAGACATACCTGCATGATAATGGGTTTTATAGCATAAAGATGTGCGTATCTATTGCTAATACCCAACATTACTCAGCTTGCTACTGTGTCAACCACACACAGAGGGATCAAGAAAGGCTTTATCTTTGATGATCTATCATTTGTTTACGTTCCCACACACTGTAGATTTGAAGAGACGTGGGTTAGAATCCCCATCCCAGACCCATAGATGAAGAGAGAGAGAGAGAGAGAGAGAGAGAGAGAGAGAGAGAGAGAGAGAGAGAGGGAAAGAGAGAGAGAGAAGAGAGAGGAAGGGAGTATTTCTGTGTGCAAGAGAGAGAGATGTGAGGCTTATCCTGGGCAGGTTCCATTCAGAGTTTTCTCCAGGATTCCTTATCCCAGTCCGAAGGGTTATGGCACCCGTTCTGAGAAAGCTTTCGAAAGCCATGTTGACCAAAGAGTAACCTCTCTTATACATTCCTACATGTGTCTACCATAGCACCTTAACTAGAATGTTCCAGAGTGTGTCTCAGTGCCTGAAACGGGTTCTCAGTTCTCTTCTCTGTCACTCTCTCTACCTCTCTCTTGCCCTCCTACATTTTCTTTCTTTCTCTCTCTCTCTTCCACTCTCTCTGAAGGATCCCAGGACCACAGATGTTATCAGCCCAATACCAAAATAGGAGCGACATTCAGCAGCGGAGAGGAGAGAAAAGGAGAGGAGAGAGAAAGAAGACATTTGGTAGCATCTTGGACAACACCCTCCTTTTCCTCCCTCCCTAACTCTCTCTGTCCGTGTCTCCACAAGTCCCCCCTGCTCTCCATCGCTCCATCCCCCTCTCTCTCCACCCTCGCTCATCCCCCTCCTCCTCCTCCTCCTCTCAGGAATGGAATCACTGCGGACCAGGGCAGCATTTTAGAACGTTCTAGAGCCCCGTTCCGACTGACACCAAATCGACTTCTCCACCTGACCTAATAT
Source organism: Plecoglossus altivelis (assembly GCA_036571765.1). Lineage (NCBI taxonomy): Eukaryota > Metazoa > Chordata > Actinopteri > Osmeriformes > Plecoglossidae > Plecoglossus > Plecoglossus altivelis. The sequence goes on from BROE01000022.1 coordinate 16,274,243, forward strand.
GGGCATGATCTAACGGCTTCCTATGACATCGATTTCCTGTCCGGAATTGTGTCACACCTGTCCCCTTTCGACTGCAGAAACTGCACGTTGTACTTGACAACCGCAGAATAGGAAAACAACGATGAGTATTAACTGATATCTATCATCTATGTTGCAGGTGATCCTTGGACCGGAGGCTTTGGTAAGTTCAGTTAGTTAAACGTAGAGTGAAGATGCCATTTGACCGCTTATGCTTGGATGACCATGTGATGCATTTCCTTCTTACCGAAGCCAGCAAAGTCCAACTTCTGCTCGAGCACCACATCCAGGAGTGTGTCGCCAGCGTTGCCCGACGCTGAGATCTTAAATCCGGTCGGGGTGACGAACTGAACCGTCACTTTTTTTGCAGACCTGCCAGCCAGAGAGAGACGGTCACACACATAACTCAGCCATAAAGCTCATTTCATCAGGTATTTGTGACAGGATGGAATTCTCTCCCTCTCTCTCTCTTTTTCTCTCTCTCACTCTCCCAGTCCTGCTCTCTCTGGCCTTTTCTCGCACTCTGATTCTCTCTCCCACTCACCTCCCCCCCCCCTCCCTCCATCTGTCTCTCAAATAAACAACCGCAACACAATTGTGACTTTCACAAGGACAGCGTGTTTCTGTGTGGAGAGCAGAGATTGTCTGTCTGGTTTACGAATCTGCAGAGTAGACCCTCTCCCTCAGTAGATACCTTCACTGGGGTTTAATGGAGTTTATACTGAGAGGTTAATAACGGGCACTACTCTGATCCTTTCCCCTAAAGCTAACAATGCTCTCTTTGTGATCAAAATCACAAGCTAGACAATACCAAAAGGCAATCTTCAATTAAGAAGTCTCACCTTTTCTCAAACATCAATCAGTACATATTGGCCAGCAGGCCCATGAGTTAAACAACATTAAATAAACATGAATACTTCATGAAGTACCACTTTGTTTCTCTTCTAAGCAGGACAAACGTGGAAATGAAACATCAAAGTGAGGCTGTGCTGTCCTCTTGTGTACATCAGTGAGAACTACACTTTGACACGTGGAGCTCTTGGACATATTGATTGTGCACCTGAAGCAGCCTCTGGTAAACACTGAACATTACAATACGAACACCATGGTAACAACGTAACAGATATGTATAATTTGACTTTACATAGCTAATGCTCATTTAACACCAGGAGTGTTTATAGAGGTCAGCATGGACCTGCAGTGTATAAACACTCTGGTCCAGATTTGTGTTGGTCTATGTGTGTGTGCGTGTGTGTGTCTGTGTGTGTGTATGTGTGTGTTTCCTTGTCCTACACCTACCTGTCCCTGCATAGTTGTGTGCATCATGTTCTAGTGCTTTTCAATCTTAAGGCATTCCAAGCGCCGGTCTCCGATCAGCCATGCATGACATACACTGACCTCCTCCCAGGTTGGGCGGATCACCGTCAGGTAGCAACGGAGGGGGGCATCTATCGGAGCATTCACTTGTTCTAATGTGCAACCTAACCTTAAACTGAGAAGAGTATGTAATCTAGAGTGACTCTGTGCTCAAAGCTCAAAGTCCTCCACATGATGTGTTTAAACTGTGGTTCTCAGGTCATGATCAAACAACCTATTTCCAATGATACATTTGGTATTTGTTTTTCTCCAGAATAAGTTGAACCAGAAAACACAATAGATTACACATTTTACGTGAACAGAACGTGCTTCATCAAAGTCTACCATAACGCATAATAAATGATCGAAATATCTCAATATTTCCCAAAATAGAATTAGCTCAACTTGATCTAGTAATGTAAATATGTAGGCTATTGCAGGTTTTGTTTACTCTGATATTTCAAAAGGGTGGGTAATCCGGTATTTTCCCTTTATATCTTTTCCTCTGTGCCGGCACCTCCTGATATATTCAGAAACTGATTTCTTTAGTTCGCCCTAAAACCGCCTGAAACTGAAAACTGCGTTGATGTTTCAATTAATTTAATAAAATGTAGGCTAGTCTATTCAAAGCGTTAGCCTACACTAGTTTCCGGAAGGTAGATAGGTATTCAAAGGTTTGGTGTTCTGTAGTCTCTGGAATGAGCTCTATAGAGTAGTATTAAGAACTTCTGACCTTGACCTTGAGCCAGATACATTTTCGTCACAGCTGCAATTAAACGATAAGATCTACTTCCAATGACACTGAGATATGAAGACCAATGCTTTACCATTCCCTTTGTTTATACAGTTGAAATCGGACTTTGTTTTGGAAACTACGAAATAAAGGCGTCCTTGTCAGATTATCTAACATGTGCACCAAAAAAAAATGATTAGCGGGTTTAATCCAAGATTTTACTGATGGAATGCCAGAAAACAGAACAATACATGGGTTAGGCTATTACGTTCACACAATGCATCACCTAACTACAATTAAAAGCGTCAATTTAACGAGGTTAAACCGCCTCACCTTTTCCCCAATATGCACATTGCTTCATATTATCTTGTGAAATTTCCACAAGCCTATATGTTTGCGAGATGTCAATTATCGGCCAACTACTGTCTCTAAACACTGAGGACAAAAGAGAAGTATGATTGTAGTGTTCATTGAATTCAATGAATTAAATGAATTGAATGAGTGTTGTTGCATGAGTGTTCATTGAATTCAATGAACACTACACCGCACCTTCCTTGTTTGAGTCAATGCCCGACAGTCTATGCTGTCATGACAAGCGTTCACATGCCTATATCTCAAACGGATTCGTGTAAACGTCTTATAGTATAATTCTAAAAACCATACCTCATGGGCTGAACGGATGTGCTCAGCAACATTTGGTTCCCAAGGAAGATTGATTGGAAGTTTGGAGACGCGCTGGAAACTCGCGGTGAGACATTCAGAGCTGCGCATTTCCTCCGTCCGCGAGAACAAACTTTCATAAAAGGCGAAAGTTTACGTGCAGCTGAAAAAACTGACATTTTGTCACGACTCGAATAATAAAGTATGCACATACGTAAAAGGTTAGAAGTTGGTGTTGCTCTGACCAGAAAGTCTCTCTCAGTGCGTGTGGTGTAAAGGCACTAATGTCACTGAAGAAAAAGTTTACCTCAGAGTTGCTCAACAGATTGGACCGCGATTTAGCAGTGAATTAAACACTGGCAAAACAGGGCATCAGTGTTCCCTCCTAAACCTCTTTTGCATTCTCCATCAGCCAAATATATGCTCTTCATAACCCTTTTCTCTCACTCTCTCATAGTCAACCTGTCATGCGATGTATGACGCTATCACATTTCTATGTATAAATGTACTTATTTCCATACCGCTGTTTCCCACTACATTTCTATATAGGCCTACCAGCGTCGGACACGGGTAAACTACAACCCTGCCCCGGAGTTGGTGTGAGGTTTGTGTAACATGCTTCCCAGGTTTGGAGATGCAGAATATAACGTTAATGTTCCACCTCATGTTTGTATCTCTTTATAGGAGTACTAGTCTCATTCATCTGATTTAGGTTTGGGCATCAAGTCAGCTAAATCTTAATTTTAACTGTTGACCTTTGGCACGGTTGTCTAGCCACAGGCTGGGAAACTACACTAGGATTATCCTCAGCTTGTTTGAGGTTCGGACCCAAAGCCAAATGTTTTGCAGATGGAAAACTACCACATAGGGTTGGAATTGGATGAATCATCATGTTTTGTGGGGTACCTTGGAGCTAGATAGTTTAGTAGAGTATAGCAAGGTAAAGTAGAGTAGTAACACTTAGTTGATAGTTGATTCTGGGTTCCCATGGCACCAGGAGGAGTTAACCCAGGGTCCAGAGCAGATTACAGACCATAATCCTTCATGCCACACCCCCTGTTAAGACTACTGGGGTGCAGGACTTTACCAGGAACTGGGTGTAAATCAGGCATGAATCAAGTATATCAAGACCTTTTTGTCATGGGTATTTCTGAATGGGTTTAGAAAAAAGACTACCACTAGTGTACTGTGGTCATTTGCAGTATACGGTCAACTTTCAACAGTAAATTGGGGAGGTAAAACTCTGTCTTTTGTGTTTGACTTGAGCATTGTGTCCAACCTTATAGTAATGAGGCCAGTGAAAGCTAGATGCCTCAAAGCCAAACAAGCTTCCTAGGATTTGTCAGACACAAAGACTGACTTGTTTACCAGAAGGAGCAAAGACAAGCTTTGACTTTGTGAAACGGTTCAACTCCCTTTCAGTGTACTGCTTTTGACGACAGCATCAGCTCCAGGAATGCATTGGAATGCATCTATTGGTGCACAGGAATGTGCACCAATAGAATGCATCCTGTTTATTGTCTCACATGTTCAAACCAGTGAATGCACAGGGGAACGCTGCAGTATGGAGGTTTGTTGCCACGCTAAAGGCATCACTAGTCCAAACCGGTTTTCTATCAAGTTCGTGTAATTCAACATGATCATTTGCATGACTGTTATGGAAACAAGCATGTCATTATTCGATCAAATTACCCATTTGTAAATGAGGTTTAAATTATTTTTCCATCATTCAGCTTTGGGCTAACATTTACAAAGTATAATAATATATAATATAAATATAATTATATATTATATAATATATAATAATAGTGTAATATCATGACAATTATGTGTACAAGTTTGGAGCAATGTTTTCCAAACGAAAACCATGGTAACCCAAATTTGTCGGCAGACACTGGCATACCAGTGTAGAACAGCTGACTTTTACCATAGTAACAGCCTCTGTGAAAAGACGAGTCATTTGGAAACTGAACTCTATCGGTTAAGTGGGGCGTAATAACGGTTTCACCGCGAGATGGCAGTGTTAAATGACCTGTATGAGTGAAGGCGATGAGAATACGGTGGTCTCGGTGCGTGAGAGTCCGACACTTCATTACAGTATGGTTTCAAGGTGTCAGATGACGCCCCACACATGCGGCTTTCAGTCATGGCACTTTTGTAGCCTTGGGGTAAAATAACAACGTGAAACCCGTAGACCAGTGCTGTGAACCGTGAACCACAGCCAACAGTAACCTGAAGATGTGAGTCAAGTGTGAACCCATGACAGCACGAGTAACACGGTGACAGAGAACGTTGAAAATGAGATAAGAACTCTGGTTTGATAAGACACACAGACGGTAGTTTGGTCATTTGGGCTAACTGCTTCGACAACTTAATTCGTCTTCAATAATGATTCGCCCAGTTCATAAATTACCGAATTAACGTGGTGAAAAAAACTAGATATAAAGAGTATAAATAGATCATTATTCTGCGTCGTCTGTACATTAATTTAGAGTACATAAAGTGTGCGTTAGCAAAAACTTGACTCTGCACACGTGGGGACATCTATCTGACCAACGACTCATTAAATGTTGGCCTATATATAGGCTAAATCATGTTCACAGTAATGTATGCTACGTCTGGCGTATGTATAATTGTAACTGTACTTTAAAAAAGCTTCAGACATTCCTTTTTGTATTATATGAGGGTTATCATTAAGCAGTTATCAATGATTGAGTGAATTTACAGAAAAGCAAAATATGTTTTGGCAATAAACTGTTGTGTGTATAGGTGTGAGTTCCATTTCCAACCAGTGTATAGGTGAGAGGGGTACAGCTAAGTTGGGCTCACCCCCTGCCACCCCCCGCCCTCCCCGTCCCAATAGCATCAAATGAGCCACGCCCCGTACGGTAAGAGTCCGACGGCCATATTGAGCATATGCACCTCTTCCCCCGGTGTTGCAACAGTGGAGTCTCTTCCAGCATAGGTTACATGAAGGTGCGTGCCTGGCCCGGGAATAACGGAGCAGCCTATTTAACCGGAAACCAAAGGCTATATTTGTTTCGTTGGACATAAAAGTAGGTGCGTCGTTGACCGGGGAACATTATCCGTTATATCAAGGGAGCTTCGTCTGAGGTGAGTTTGTTGTGCTTTTCGATGGTCTTACTAATCTTGAATGTGTGGAAGGTTGCTGTGGGTTCGGAAGTGTCATAGTTAATATTACGATTGCCTGTGACCAGACCAACCCTTTGCATGAATGGATATAGCTTACGATTTGCGTTAAGCTATAATAAACTGCATGTAGACTACCTTGTGTATAGCAAAATGAAAAACATTTGACGGATTCACCGCAAAATGACAAACAGTGCTCACAGGTTATGTAGCTTGACTATAATTAGTAAAAGGTAATAAAATACAGTAAAATAGAGACAGTGCAGTGCGCGCTGCTTCACGAGCGCTAAAATGACCCGTGTTTAATTTTAGCCGACATGGTTCGTTCCCTAATTAATTAGACGTATGCTACTTATAGCACGAGACTATGACTTAGGCTACCACTGCTGTCCTCTTACAGTGCGCAACGCTATTCAACTCATTTGCATCTCATTATTTGTGAACAAGTCATTCATCTTACTAATATAGTGATTGTTGTTTTTGTAACAGTTGTGGGTTATCTCCTGATAAAGGCTTGTCGGTAACTGTTTTCAGGGCGGTATGCAACTTTGTTGCGAGTGCAATCAACGCGCCTTTTTCAGTTCAGTTATTACAGCAATGTGTCTTCGGTCACTGATGTGGCGCATTTGTCGAAAGTATACTTTAAAATGTCATATTATTGTTCGAATAGGCAACAGTGAGTCCATAAGGTCGCTTCTTCAGAGGCAAGCCCCCATCCAGTCTTTAATTTAAGATGGTTTTGTCAACTGTGAGCAAAATTATTGTCAACGCTACGTGCGCTAGTGCGCGTTGTGGACTGTCGGGTTCGCCGCGTATCCATCTGGCAGAAACAGATGCTGTGATGACGTCTGAAATGTAGGCATGTTGATTGGCCCGATTTGAGGGAGATTCTGTTTTAGTGGGCTACTGGTCTACTCACTCTCACACGCCTGTTGCTCAAAGTTCAGCCCCCCAAGAGAGCATAGGACTGTCAACGAGATTGAGATTCTTTCTATTCCAAGTCTTTTGTATATATTTTAAACGACACACAATTCGTTCACAGGAACACCTCTTCTGTAGGTGTTTTGACATATGTCCATTGAGTAAATTACAAACGATAGTAATTGTGTGCATTGTCATAATTTTATTTGACATTTACGGTCCCAAGTCTAATATGAAGACGTTGTCACGGAGAGTTTACGTGTTGCGTTAGATCATATGCTATGTAACACCGGGTTCCGTTATATGGCAAAGTGTGACCCACATTGCAGACAGTGTCACAGACGAATGCTATCTGGTTACGGTGGCGTTGCCTGCTTGGATTACTCCCGCGGTACGGTCTTGGCCCCAGGGGAAGCCCATCTCCGTGGCTGCGCGCGGAGCGCCAGCTGAAACGGAAAAGCGTTCACTCAGGAAATTAAGTGTAAGAGAACGGCAGCAGGCCATGCCCAGAACTAAAGGCTGTGTAGAAGCCAAGTTTGAAGAATATGTCGAGTATGTAGCGGAAGACAGGAGGCTGTGTTTGCTAGCAGGAGGTTGTTTGGAGGCTGAGTTTAGAGGCTGTGTAGTGGATGTATGAAGGCCCAGTTTGGAGACAGTGTAGAGAGAGCAACTGCAGCGTGAAGTTGTTGTCACAGCTGCTAGTGTCGCTAGCGGAGGTGCCAGCACACATACCCCCCACACGCACAAACACACACACACACACAAACACACACACACACACACACACCCTAGTATTGACAAGCAGCGAGAGTGTGAATTAAGTGGGTGAAAAAACCCCTGGATTATCACAAGGCCCACTATGGCAACATGAGCCTCATATTACTAGCCTGCCAGAGGTTTGTAAAATACTTCGAAAGGACAAACAAGAAAGAAAAGAGGAAGAGGAAGAAGAGATGAATCGAAGATAAGCGACGGAGGGCGAGAGGGGAGACAGAGAGGCAAGAGTACCAAGTGAAAGAGAAACGCGAAGGAGAGAGTGACGAGCGAGAGTAATCCATGCTGAACAAAGCCCTCTTTCTTCTGCATGAACGATAACCTGAAAGCCCCATCACAATTGAGAGCGAATCTCTGCCACACGCAGCCTCTCAGTGTTGTCAGTGTGAGATCGTGCAGTACCTGTGTCCTACTGACTGATTCTAGATATCATCAACGCCCTGGAAGGTTACAATGGTCTCTAGGCGGGCGTGGAGGTCGTTCCTCCTATCAGGAGGTCATCATCTACCATCCAGGCTGAAGCCTCTTGTTTGATAAGGGACACTGCTTGTGTGGGAGGAATACTTCACAGGACAAATGTGATTGGATTTGACACAGCCAGTCTGTTCTGAAATGCCCTTTCAACGTTATATATCAGATACAGACAAATAGTGACCCTATCAAAGTGACTTGTATCATAGCGAAACAGAGGCCCTCCTGACTGATGTAATTTAAATACAGAGCAAGGAGCAAAGACAGGCCAAGTAGTCTGGTCCACTTGAGACCATCTACTTGAGATTGCTCTGACCGCCCTCTATAAAATGAGCAGTGATATGTGGGGAGGGCCAGTGCAGGGAGAAGAAGGTCCTATTAAACTGACAGATCACTAGCTGGCACCATGCTGCTATACCAGGAAGGTGGACAGAAGACTGGAGAGAGAAAGAGACAAGCGGTAGATCTCATACTGTGACCTGGTATCCCATCTGAAGGGGCTTCTGATCCCTCCCAGGCTCAGGGGCTGGTATTGTTACAGACCTCTGGTATCTCCTCTGCCTCAGGTGGATAATGCGGTAGCTCTCTCTCCGTCTCTCTCTCATCTCCTCGCTCTTCCGTCCTCTGTTTCTCATCCCCTTTCTCCGCATTTCTGTCTCTCCATCTTCTTCTCAACTTTTCTCTCTCATTTCTTAACCTCCTGCTCCTCCTCTCACTCTCTCTCTCTCTCTCTCTCTCTCTCTCTCTCTCTCTCCCTGTCTCTCTCTCAACTCCTCTCCCTTCCTCTGTTTCTCATCCCCTCTCCGCTTTTCCCTCTCTCCCTCTCCTTCTCAACCCCTCTCTCTCTCTTTTCTTAACCTCCTGTTCTTCCACTTCCTCTCACTTTCTCTCTCTGTCTCTGTCTCTGTCTCTCTCTCTACATATCTTCCTCTCCGTCTGGAGTCTATTTCCCCAGCTTTGCCAGTGTGCCAGTGAGAGTTGTCTTACCTTGCCTCAGCTAAACCTGCAGCTCATTTCCTTAACACACGCACGCACACACCGGCTTGCCAGAGCCCTGAGCGGTGGGACAGGCTATCGCATCGCTGCACAGCCTCCTCTCATTACTGAATTAGGAGACACTATTTCTGGCTCATGCGAGTTTCAGAACTGTGCGAGGGAGGAATACTTCCCCCACCCTTCATCCAACCATACTCTGTTTCCTACTCACTCTCACGCAGACACACATGCACACGCACGCACGCAACCACGCAGGCGCACACTCTCACACACTCAGGCTCGGCCACAGCGCATGTTCATTTCACTTCAATAAAAGAAAAGTGGGTGAAGTGTTCTTCTCTTGCTCCTTCTCACTCTGTCTCTCTTGAGCGTTCACTCTTGCTCACACTGTTGACACAGGTATTATCAGTGCCTGTGTTGTTGATGTCAGTCTTTTGTTGTTGTTGTTGTGTTGTCAGGCGCTGGAGCCCAGAGGAGGGGGATCGACACGGAGGACGACTTTTTCTTTTTTTCTCAAAAGGGGACGGGCGGAGAGAGGAGGAAGATGCCCAAACCGGTAAGACCCCCTCCCTCCCCTCCCTTCTCCCCCTTCTCTCCCTTCTCTGCCTCCCCTCCCTTCTCCCCCTCCCTTCTCTCCCTTCTCCCCCTCCCTTCTTCCCCTTCTCTCTCTCTCTCCCCTCCCTTCTCCCCCTCCCTTCTCTCCCT
>BROE01000022.1:16289888-16292388 GCA_036571765.1 Plecoglossus altivelis
AAAAGAAATCAAGGGAGAAGTGCAAACCGAGGGAAAGGCTGCATGTTGTCCCAGTTTGGTCGACACTGTGACAATCTCCCTCCCCCTCTCATATTTGTCTCCGTGCCACACTGTCTGTCTGTTCATTCCTCTTCTAATTCCTCCTTCTTTCTTTCTCGCTCTCCCTCTGTCCTTTTCTCTATGCCTTTGTCTACGGAGGTGAAAATTTGCTTTTGACTCTTGAGTGAAACCAGCTATTAAACTCTTCCTCCCCCCTCCCCTCCTCCTCTCCTCTCCGTTCTCTCCTCCCGGTCTCTCTCTTCCTCCCCTCTCTTCCTCCCCTCCTCCTCTCCTCTCCTCCCTTCCCCTCCCCTCCTCTTCTCTTCTCTCCTCTCCTCCCCTCCTCTCCCCCAGTATGTAGGTACAGCACTACGACTTCATTATATGTAAGCGGGGCACTGCAAAGTTGTCACACCAGAAGAGCAGGGTATTTATAGACATCTGATAGGAAATGGAGCGCACACACTCACACCCGCACACACCCGAGTCAGCTGAGACCTCCGCAGTAACAGTATGTTCCTCCAGTCACACAGCACGTATGGCAGTTTCCATCAGGAGGCTGTGTACGTACAACACATCTAACTCAACACAGCACACTAGGTGAGACTAGGACACACTCTCTCTCTCTCTCTTTCTGTTTCGAGGTGGAGCTGGTAGAATGAGACAGCCAGCTGAGAGGACTGATAGAGCGAGAGAGCGAAAGAGAGAGGGAGATAAGAGGAGAGGAGGAAGGGAGGGGCGAGAGGAGAGAGGGGGGGCGAGAGAAGCGCACCATGCAAAGTGTTGACGCGTGACGTTGAGGAAAAGATAGAGTACGCGTGACGTTTGCGTCGCGTGTCTGCTTGGTGTGGTAGGAGATGGGTGTGGAGATGTGTGTTTGCGGAGGAGACCACTGCCCACGTTGTCTGAACTGGGTGAACTTGTATCAGTAATACGGTTGGCATTATGACAACACAAACAACGTGATCCATTCATGACTAATATGAATATGCCTCTGTGTGTGCGTGTGTGTACCTACAGATAAATGTGAGGGTGACCACCATGGATGCGGAGCTGGAGTTTGCCATCCAGCCCAACACCACAGGAAAACAGCTTTTTGACCAGGTAGGATTCTGACATTACACTACTAAATCACACTACTGACCTACACTATACTACCGACTTATACTACACGACTGACTTATACCACTCTACGCTCTAAGTGAAGTGGATTGGAGTGGACTGGTGAAGAGGTGGAGGAGTGGAGGGCTGGCCTGGTCTGTGGTCAGGGAGTGTCGAGGGACCGGCCTAGGCTGAGCCGTGCTGGGGCTGGGCTGAGTAAGGGAACAGAACAGTCATTGTCCCCATGTCGGTGACAGAGAGAGATGAGCACAGAGAGAGGCTGGTGGAGCGAAGGAGGAGGTGGGAGGTATATGTGTGGGTTTGTATTGTTGGAGAGGAGAATGGTTATCTTTCACTTCTCGGTGCTCAGAGACAGCCTATGGAGGGAAGGAGCAAGCGAAAAGCAGCATGTGTATGTGCTTGCTGATGTAGAGAAGGCTATTGGGTCACACTCACAGCAGGACAGAATGTCTGAATGAGAGCAGGGTACCAGCTGTGTTCTGTACCTTCAGATGGTACCAGCTGTGTTCTGTTCCTCCAGAGCAGGGTACCAGCTGTGTTCTGTACCTTCAGATGGTACCAGCTGTGTTCTGTTCCTTCAGATAGTACCAGCTGTGTTCTGTTCCTTCAGAGGAGGGTACCAGCTGTGTTCTGTTCCTTCAGATGATACCAGCTGTGTTCCATTCCTTCAGATGATACCAGCTGTGTTCTGTTCCTTCCGATGGTACCAGGTGTGTTCTGTTCCTTCAGAGGAGGGTACCAGCTGTGTTCTGTTCCTTAAGATGATAGCAGGTGTGTTCTGTTCCTTCAGATGGTACCAGCTGTGTTCTGTTCCTTCCTTGAGTGGAACCTGCTCCCTCCTCAGCGTGTAAAAGGGTTTGACTGGAACAGTGTTGGACCACAGCCCAGAGTCTGTCTCTGGGACGATCCTCTACTGCTGACTCGTCTGGGGCTTTCCATCACAGACACACATACACAGACACTCACATCCACACACACACTCACACATACACACACACTCACATCCACACACACACAAACACACACACACACAGTCACACACATAGTCATACACACTCACACCCCCACACACAAACACACACTCCCACACACACACTGACACTCACACTTACACTCACACACACACAGACACACACGCTGACTCACCACTCGTCGATGTCTGACTGTCTGTGCCCAGAAGTCTCCATAGCAACCAGCTCTCTGCCAGTAATTGATGCATGCTGGCTGTGGCTTGGCCTTCATGTGAACAGCTGTGTGTGTGTGTGTGTGTATCTGTGTGTCTGTGTCACTGTATGAGAGAGAGTGAAAGGGTGTTTGTGTGTTTGTGTCTGTCTCATTC
>BROE01000022.1:16297388-16315855 GCA_036571765.1 Plecoglossus altivelis
GAAGCACCACAAGCAGATGGAGAGGTCACTGGAAGCACACACACACACTCGCACACACACTTGCACACACTCGCCACACACGTGCACTCACACATACACGTTCATGCATACTCACTTAGATACTCAAACACACACACACACTTCCACACACTCGCACACGCGTACACTCAGACATACACTCACCGGCCACTTTATTAGGTACACCCGTCCAACTGCTCGTTAACACTTAATTTCTAATCAGCCAAAAACATGGCGGCAACTCAGTGCATTTAGGCATGTAGACATGGTCAAGACAATCTCCTGCAGTTCAAACCGAGCATCAGTATGGGGAAGAAAGGTGATTTGAGTGACTTTGAACATGGCATGGTTGTTGGTGCTATAAGGGCTGGTCTGAGTATTTCAGAAACTGCTGATCTACTGGGATTTTCACGCACAACCATCTCTAGGGTTTACAGAGAATGGTCCGAAAAAGAAAAAATATCCAGTGAGCCGCAGTTTTGTGGGCCGAAATGCCTTGTTGATGCCAGAGGTCAGAGGAGAATGGCCAGACTGGTTCGAGCTGATAGAAAGGCAACAGTGACTCAAATAACCACCCGTTACAACCAAGGTAGGCAGAAGAGCATCTCTGAACGCCCAGTACGTCAAACTTTGAGGCAGATGGGCTACAGCAGCAGAAGACCACGCCGGGTGCCACTCCTTTCAGCTAAGAACAGGAAACTGAGGCTACAATTTGCACAAGCTCATCGAAATTGGACAATAGAAGATTGGAAAAAGGTTGCCTGGTCTGAGGAGTCTCGATTTCTGCTGCGACATTCGGATGGTAGGGTCAGAATTTGGCGTCAACAACATGAAAGCATGGATCCATCCTGCCTTGTATCAACGGTTCAGGCTGGTGGTGGTGGTGTAATGGTGCGGGGAATATTTTCTTGGCACTCTTTGGGCCCCTTGGTACCAATTGAGCATCATTGCAACGCCACAGCCTACCTGAGTATTGTTGCTGACCATGTCCATCCCTTTATGACCACAATGTACCCAACTTCTGATGGCTACTTTCAGCAGGATAATGCGCCATGTCATAAAGCTGGAATCATCTCAGACTGGTTTCTTGAACATGACAATGAGTTCACTGTACTCAAATGGCCTCCACAGTCACCAGATCTCAATCCAATAGAGCATCTTTGGGATGTGGTGGAATGGGAGATTCGTATCATGGATGTGCAGCCGACAAATCTGCGCCAACTGTGTGATGCCATCATGTCAATATGGACCAAACTCTCTGAGGAATGCTTCCAGCACCTTGTTGTATCTATGCCACGAAGAATTGAGGCAGTTCTGAAGGCTAAAGGGGGTCCAACCCGTTACTAGCATGGTGTACCTAATAAAGTAGCCGGTGAGTGTACACGTTCACACGTACTCACATATATACTCAAACACTCATGCACACTCACACAAACACCTACACACTCACACATACGCAACACACATTCACACATCCATGCTCACACATACACGAGCAAGCAAGCACGCACACTCACACATATACACACATACACACACTCACACATGCATACACACACATACACACATATACACACATACACACACTCACACATGCATACACACACATACACACATATTCACACATACATACGTATTCACAAACTCAAATGCACATTCACACACACACATGGACAAAGCACACGTAGAGTGTGCATGCATACACACACACACACAGAACAGAACCCTCAATCAAGCTCTGCGATAGAACTATTCCTACCATGACCAACAGGGAGCAGCATTGTATCTGTAAAACTGTCAGGGGCGTCCAAACATGAGAGGATTGAGGTAGTGCATGGAGGCCCAGTTTCCTAGGCATGGGTTGAGCCTAAAGTGAGGGCCAAGCCATATCTGGGTCCTAAGGCACTCGTTAGATTCCCTCTCAAGCAGCTGGACACCATGACACACGCCTGTTCTGACCACCCGGTGGGTTCCGTCCGGCAGAGCCCAGCTGGAGAACGAGAAGAAGAAGAGAGAGCATGCGGAGAGGGAGAAGGAGAGGATAGAGAGAGAGAAGGACGAGCTCATCGAGCGGCTGAGACAGATCGAGGAGCAGACGCTCAAGGCCCAGAAAGGTACCGTATATTAGACACTGTATATATGTACATATACATGATAGATTGGATCACAGTAGAGGTTTTGTTACTGTGAACATAGCTGAGGTCCCACAGGACAGACAGGTGGACCAGGAGTTGTGGAATGGACATGAACGTACAATTCTTAAACTCTACCTGAAAGATCCAAAATGTGTCTGTGTGTCTGTACATGTTCATCTGTGATGACTAAGTGTGTGTGCCTAAACATGTTCTATGTATATCTGACCATGTATGTGTGTCTTCAGAGCTGGAGGAGCAGACCCTGAGGGCTCTGGAGCTGGAGCAGGAGAGGAAGAGAGCGAAGGAGGAGGCCGAGCGTCTGGAGAGGGAGAAGCAGGCGGCGGAGGAGGCCAAGGCAGCGCTGGCCCAGCAGGCTGCAGACCAGATGAAGAACCAGGAGCAGCTGGTAACCACACACCTGGGGGAGGGGTTATACCTGGGGGAGGGGTTATACCAGGGGGAGGGGTTATACCTGGGGTGAGGTTTTACCTGGGGGGGAGGTTATACATGGGGGAGGGGTTACACTTGGGGGAGGGGTTATGTCTGGAAACCCTGACAGCCCCAGCCCCACTATGGAGCCCCAGCCTCTGGCAGGTTAGTGTGTAACACTAATAACAACAGTAGTGTGTGTCACAGAGGTAAGTGTGTGTTACAGAGGCGCGTGCCCTGTGCTTGTTGCTTGCAGGCTGCTGAGCTGGGAGAGTTCACAGCCAAAATTGCTCTTCTTGAGGAAGCCAAGAGGAAGAAGGAGGAGGAGGCCAGCGAGTGGCAGCACAAAGTAACGGTTCCCCCCCCTCACATGCACTCTCTACCTGCTCTTCCTGGAGCTTCACACAGCCCTGGCATGACTGAGTTTGTGTGCGTGTGTGTGAGTGCATGTGTGTGTAAGTGCATGTGAGTGTGTGTGTGTGTGAGTGAATGTGAGTGTGTGTGTGTCCATCCATGTGTGTGAGTGTAATAACACAGGTTTCTGTTATGTTTAGTATCAACCCTGCCTAGTGTCTGTGATTAGCTCCACCCCTGCCTAGTGTCTGACCTGTGCTAAGCTCCGCCCCTGCCTATTGTCTGACCTGTGGTTGGCTCCACCCCTGCCTAGTGTCTGACCTGTGATTAGCTCCGCCCCTTCCTACCTTCCTAGTGTCTGACCTGTGATTAGCTCTGCCCCTTCCTAGTGGCTGACCTGTGCTAAGCTCTGCCCATGCTTACTGTCTGACCCATGGTCGGCTCCGCCCCTGCAGGCGTTGTCAGCTCAGGAAGACCTGGAGAAGACCAAGGAGGAGCTGAAGACCGTGATGTCATCGCCGCCGGCGCCAGAGCAGGACGAGCAGGACGAGACGAACGGCGAGGCAAGCGCCGAGCTGCGCAGTGACGGGGTGAGCAGCCATCGCAGCGAGGAGGAGCGCATCACCGAGGCCCAGAAGAACGACCGCGTCAAGAAGCAGCTGCAGGTAGGAGGAGCAAGCCTCCTAAACCCTCCCCCTTCCAGCTCACTGTATCTACATCTCTCCATCTCTCTCTCTCCCATGTCAATTCTCCACTTTTGACCCCATGTCCCTCTGTCCCTCTCAGGCGCTGAGCTCAGAGCTGGCCGAGGCCCGAGACGACTCCAAGAAGACCCAGAACGACGTTCTGCATGCGGAGAACGTCAAGGCGGGCCGCGACAAGTACAAGACCCTGAGGCAGATCCGTCAGGGCAACACCAAGCAGCGCATCGACGAGTTTGAGTCCATGTGAGCTAGCGGGACGCTCGTTCGCCATGACGACGCCTCGCTTTCCTTGTACAGCTGACCCTTGACCCAGCCCGTCCCTGAACCCCCTGCAGAATAAAGGTCAGAGGGGCGGGGCTCCGGTGTGCCGCACTCCACGCCTTGCCAAAGCTCCGCCCACAAGCAGGGGTCCAAGCAAACAGCATGTGGCCTGTAGCCACGTTGGGAAACCAGCTGCAAACAGCAGATGAGGTATCCTGTTCAAACTAACGGGCCCAGCGGACAAGGATGCTTTAAAGCTCGTACTGTCTTATGGAAGAATGGAGAACAAGAGGGAACTGTAGCTGGTTGAAAATTGCGCTTTTATTTGAAAATGGCCATTCGTTGCTTTTTGATGTCAGTTTGTATGTAAAGCTTAATTATTCATACCTATTTTGTTTGTCAACTGTTGAAGGATTTAAACAATGTTCTTGTATAAACAGCCTTGTCTCATCGTGTTTCCATGGCTTCACCATCCGTAGGGGTTTCCATGGTTTCTCCGTCAGGCGCTTGGTGCGGGGTGAGCAGTGTTTTGTCAAGCTAGATGGATCAGATACAGTCATGTCTAACATGTCTAACCCTTCACCCTAAACAGCCTTCACCTTCAGTCCATGTCTGGGGTCTCCTCTAACACAGGGCTAGGTAGGGCCAATCCATTCATGGTCATTTCAGGACTGACTAATGATATATACGTATACAGTATGTGTGTATATGTATATATATATATATATAAATGATT
The DNA here is from genome assembly GCA_036571765.1 of Plecoglossus altivelis. Classification (NCBI taxonomy): domain Eukaryota; kingdom Metazoa; phylum Chordata; class Actinopteri; order Osmeriformes; family Plecoglossidae; genus Plecoglossus; species Plecoglossus altivelis. The sequence goes on from BROE01000022.1 coordinate 16,302,026, forward strand.
TGTACTATAGGCTATATTTTCATCAAATTGTCGACTAACTACACACCGTCATGACTTCCTGAGCTATCCTTGTGTTCAGTTCTAGCTACCCTCTTTCTGATTGGATGGTTATTGTTCATCGTTAACATTACAATCTTGGTTCTCAATAAAATGTCGATTACATGTTTGCACTGTCATCCGATGCTTACGTATCCAGTAGGGATATTATGAATCAGGTCGTACTTCTGCCAAGGAGATCTGGTGCTCTACTGGGTATTTTACTTTGAACCGACATGCTTCTCGAGGCGAGATTTACCTGTGCGAGAATCAACATAGCCTTCAATCAGTGAAATTCCAGTTGATCCCATCTGTGACATTAATTCCAGGAAACGCAAGACTCAAATGCGTAATGATATTATTATGGAAAGTGTGTCTCGTGCTCTTCCAAAACCACTACCTTCGGCACTAGTTCTTCGGTGAAGAAAACTTGCCTTCTAAATCGCGAGGCCTGGCTAGGCTAGCCACAGTTAAAGGTCATAGCTCTAGGGAGCTTTCAGTATGACATTAAGCAGTTTGATGGAGCTTGTCCCGCACAATAACACATTAATTATAGCTGTAAATGTAAATGTCAGCGAAAATGAGTTCTCGCAATGGCCCATAATTGCACACAGCTGCACTCGAAGCATCCACACCAAGCCACACCTACTAAGCCACCTATCTACTAAGTTCGACTTGGTGGTGACTTGGGATTTAAGTACTAAACAGACTAAAACAAGGTGATTTGTGTCAGATTTGAGTTATTAGTGGGTTGACAGGGAAGTTAACAAAATATAGATTTGTTTTTCCTACAGAGAAATCATGGTACTCTACCATATATCATTCAGACAAATCATGACATGACATAACCTCAAATCTTAAAAAAAAAAAAAAAGTTGTTAAAACAATCATCACATCTGAAAGGTCAAGTATTAATTTATTTCTTAAATAATCACAACACTAAAACAAGTCAACATTTTGGCCTGTTTCCCTGAACACAGGCCCTGCTGAACACAGGCCCTGCTGAACACAGGCCCTGCTGAACACAGCCTATGATGAACACAGGTCCTGCTGAACACAGGCCATGCTGAACACAGCCCATGATGAACACAGGCCCTGCTGAACACAGCCCATGCTGAACACAGGCCCTGCTGAACACAGCCCATGCTGAATACAGGCCATGATGAACACAGGCCATGCTGAACACAGCCCATGCTGAACACAGCCCATGGTCAACAGGCCATGCTGAACACAGGCCCTGCTGAATACAGGCCATGCTGAACACAGGCCATGCTCAACACAGCCCATGCTGAATACAGGCCATGCTGAAAACAGCCCATGCTGAAAACAGCCCATGCTGAATACAGCCCATGATGAACACAGGCCATGCTCAACACAGGCCATACTGAACACAGCCCATGCTGAACACAGCCCATGCTGAACACAGGTCCTGCTGAACACAGGCCATGCTCAACAGGCCATGCTGAACACAGCCCATGCTGAACACAGCCCATGCTGAACACAGGCCATGCTCAACACAGCCCATGCTGAACACAGCCCATGATGAACACAGGCCCTGCTGAACACAGCCCATGCTCAACACAGCCCATGGTCAACAGGCCATGCTGAACACAGGCCCTGCTGAATACAGGCCATGCTGAACACAGGCCATGCTCAACACAGCCCATGCTGAATACAGGCCATGCTGAACACAGCCCATGCTGAAAACAGCCCATGCTGAAAACAGCCCATGCTGAATACAGCCCATGATGAACACAGGCCATGCTCAACACAGGCCATGCTGAACACAGCCCATGCTGAACACAGCCCATGCTCAACACAGGTCCTGCTGAACACAGGCCATGCTCAACAGGCCATGCTGAACACAGCCCATGCTCAACACAGGTCCTGCTGAACACAGCCCATGCTGAACACAGCCCATGCTGAACACAGCCCATGCTCAACACAGGCCATGCTCAACACAGCCCATGCTCAACACAGGTCCTGCTGAACACAGGCCTTTCTGAGGAAGGCATGGCTTTGGGTTGCAGTGCCTAAAGTTTCACCAGAACATGTTAGAAGAATCCAAACATCCAGTCTGGTCAGAACATTCTGGTCTTCCCTCCATCCTATAAAGGCTAAGCTGTGGAGAATAACTTCAGAAAGCTACAGGATAACTATAATTACCTTAACAGTCATGTTGCCCATTTGCTTTGGTCTCTGAATGAATGACTACACCTCACCTTTGTCTAGGTTTAACCATTGTTTTTTCTATATTCAAGTTAAAACATTTTGTTGAAGCTTGGCGGACAGCACTTTTCAAGTTTGATGATAGGAGAGCAGAAAGAAACAGTTATGCGTTGTAAGGGGGACGTGTACGCACTCAACTGAACTACACTCACATCACGCATACATGCTGCCAATGACATAGCTGTTCTATAAAGCTGACTCAGCGAAAGACAAATGACAACTGAGCTTTCAAACGTGACAGGTTTAAACCCCAGTACCAAGAGTCCCTACATCCAGTTAAACAGTACATAAACTGAACAAAAAATCGCAACCAGATGTATTATATTTTCCAGCAATATTGATCAAAACCCCTAAATACGTAACGGGGTTGTGTTCAGAAAGAAAGAGTTGTTCCGCCGACTCTGTCATACCGAAGCCATCAAACCAGTATAGGGGTTGATGAAACTCAACGTATAAGCGAGAGGCATGTCAAGTAATACTGTTACCATGCAGACAGGCAAAACGTGGGATGGCTTTCTTTCTTTTTTGTATCAGTGAAAAGCGAGTCAGGCAGAACTTTTGTGATCAGCTGTTCCCGAGATACCTGAGCGTCTCCCCTGAGCGAGCATCTTTCCAACGTGAGACGAGTTACATTCACGAAGCTGACCTCACTGGAATACACAAGAAGTGACAGATTACTACAGAAAGACATCTGGCTTAAGTAATCGTAAACAGCCCTATACTTTTATAAAATCATCTACGGACTTCTCACGATGCACGAGCAAATTAACCCGTTCTAATGTTCCGTTCTGAGCACACCGCGAACACACCTCTGGGTTTACGTTACATAACAATTATGCTGACATACTTTGCCATCACCACACTGTCAGACAACCCTGCTATCGGAAGAAATTGCATTTGATGCTCTCTTTTTTTCTCCAACTCAAATGACGTCCTGCATCCTTGTACAGAACATAGAAATATATTCAAATACTTTCTTGTATAAATATTTTCATATAAAACAGTTATCTGAATAAGTAAGTAAGAATACAATTTGTATCAACGATAGGAGAGGGGTTTTTTCTGGAAAGTTGAGCTGGTCACTATGACAACTTCTCTATTCCGTCAAGATAACGAATCTCTCGTACGTGTGTCAACGTTTACGGGCAAATATCACTTGCCGTTTCATTTACTGTTTGTAGCCGTTAGAAAGTGAACACGTTTGAACGCGTTGTAAACCAACAATCACTTCCTGAAACTGACAAATCTTGTGTGTCATGAAGATAAACCTTACCAGAAGGAAATACTCTTTTTCTGCAATAATACTCACCTCATAGACACTAATAGACACCTCTCCATGTGGACCAACAACAAACATTTACGTCCGTGACGTAAATAACAATGATACATTAACTAATCTCCCAAAACCATCCTGATGTGATTTCAATGGCCAGGATGGTTAAGGACATAACAAATCATAAATAAAGTCAAACTCTGTGTAGAAATTTCCCCAGATTCAGAAGGGGATTAGGGTGCTATACCAGTTAGGGGAAGTTAGCTCAGCAAATAGATCAGAAGGGTTTTTTCCCGAAACATCGAAAGGGCTTTTTTGTAGTTTGATTCGGTTTCACTTCTTCAAAAAGGGAAATTCATCAAATATGTTACCGCCTTAGTCAGCACAACACCTGCTAAGATCAATCTAATGATGAAGGGCTGACATCGAAACCGGTGTGTGCGAGGCGAGATTGCTACGAGACAGTTTAATTCAATATTTTCGGAAACATTTCAAAAGCTATTAAACTAATCATCCTTTCCCGGAGGTATGATTGCCAAAATTAAAACATGATAAGAAAGCAACAAAAAGTGCCAGAACTGAATGCTAGCTATTAAAATAACTTAAAAATAATGAAATAATTACTTAAACATCTGTAAAATATAAATAAATTAAAGCAATGGATCCCAACAACAGGTCAACAATGAACACAATAAAATACATTTTCCGCACACACTTAAACCACGTAGATTTTCCCCCATTGTTACACCAAAACATTCCCGCCCATGGAGAAAGAACTGTATTGACCGTAAGTGCTGAAGGTTGCGAAAAATCATTAACGTATAGAAATAAGGTAGCTAGGATTTTCCTTTACCCAGTAGGCCTATCAAGTAACAGACACACCGCTTTGATGAAGCATATTATTTGGAAGCTAAGCTAACATCAGTGCTCCTGATGCTTGTTTTCTACAGTCAGAATGCTGCTGCTACAGGCAAGCTTATCCACTTCTCTAGAGTTTGGGGTGAAGAAGCCTGAGTCATCCACCAAGATGGCCACCGCCAGGCTCAAGACCCATTCTTGGTCTTACCCACCAAGATGGCTGCCGCCAGTTGCTGGGCATCGATCACATGGGGGTTCCTCTCCATCACCACCCTCACCTGCTCCGGAGAGAAGATGTTACACAAATTGGTGAACACCTTCTCCCGCAGCTCGATGTAGCGACCCTGGTCAGAGGATTCCTTGGCCATCATGGAGGAGTGGGCAGGGAAGGCTAGAGGGGAAAAGGGCAGAGAGGATGGAGGCCTGCAGGGGGATAGCGGGCCCCGGGCCCAAGGGGAGTACCAGGGCTGTGGGTGTCCATCTGACTGGCTGTGAAAGGAGAAGGGTTCGTAGCAGGGTTGGGTGGGCTGCTGATAGTGGGGGTTCCAGCTGGCTGGACGCGACTCCTGCCCAGGGCAGCCCCTCCTGGGGCGGTGAGGGGAGCGCTCATACAGCCGAGGTTCCAACAGCCCGTCATCCTGCCACGCAGTGCCCAGCAGCGTGCGCCCCAGAGGGGATCCCTGTGAGCGGGTGTGGGGGCTGGAGGTCTGGGGTGGGGGATGGGGATAGTCGCCAGGGTAGCCGGAGTAGGCCTGCAGGTGGGACGGCAAGTAGGCCAGGGGAGCGTTGAAGTGGAGGATGGAGGAGGGAGGATCCTCCAGGGTGTATCCATGCATCCTCCCCAGGCCCTGGGAAAGAGGGTAGCTGTGGTGTGGGTGCTGGGACATGCCAGCTGGGGCGTGAGAGGCGGGTTGTGGGTGTCGCACAGGGCAGGGGTGATGGTGGTGGTGGTGGTGGTGGTGGGGATATCTGATGCCATCCTCCAGCACTGGGTCAGGAGAAAAGGAGTCCGAGCTCACGCTGCCCTCACTGCTGCAGTCAGAGGGCAAGGAGCCGGCCCCCAGCTCCGCAGGGAAGAACCTCTCTGGGCTCCGAGGCACCACCAGGCTCAGGCTTGAGTAGGCCCTCATCAAGGAGGGATAGCCTGGCTCTGGAGATTCACACCTAGGGTAGGCCTCCCCGGGAACCAGCCCCCCCGCTCCACGGCCCCTGCAGGCTCCTCCTCCCTCAGGACGGTCTCTCCGGTCCTGCTGGCCTGAGGGCATCATGGCTGGAGGGTGGAAGCTATTACTGCTGCCTTGCTGAGCTTCTGTCCTGGTCTGGATCTCCAGATGCTCATCCAGGAGGTTGTTGTAGCAGTCCGAGCCCCTCTTAGGGGGCCTGCCCCGGGACTCGGACAACGTTTCTATCCTGGAACTTGTTTGGTTCTTTCCCGGGATGGGGTCACCCACAGTCTTGGAAGAGGAGGGGGAGTAGAAGGAGGAGGAGGAAGAGGTGGAGGAGAAGAAGGAAGAGGAGCAGGAGGAAGAGGAGGAGGAGGCCTTGGCACTGGCCCGAAGCTCGTCGGCTACGGAGCGCTGGGGCATGGAGCCTCTCTCTGGGTGGTAGAACTTACACTTGTGTCCATAGGTGCACTTCTTACCTGGAGGGTGAATAAGAACAACTGTCAGTAAAGAAGCTGTCAAAACACAATCTTACATTATATCGCTTTTAGAAGTGGTATAATTGTAATAGCTTTGAGGTAATGTCTTTGATACAGAACAAGAGAGCCCGCCCTGTGAGTGATTGACAGCTATATCCAAGTCACTCTGGATAATAGGTTTGCTGAACCAATGCAATATTACATTGCATGTTTAAATGGGATGACATCAGAAAGAGTGTTATTGTTTGGTATGTTTTTTCCCCCCGTAATGTTTCTTAGTGTATGCCAGAACTGTTTATTTGCTGTTCTTATTGCAGAACCAAGTGCCCTTTGCGGATATAAATAAATGAATGAGATACAATGAAAGAGGGCGAGAGGATGAAGTGGTTACCGTAGGGACAAGGCTGTTTCCTGTGCTCGGGGATGACAGGCCTCTTCCGCAGAAAGTTCTCCAGACTGGGGCCATGGCGACCCAGAGGGTCATCGGGGGGCATAAACCTGAACACACGAAGCATGAGCACTGTTCTGACATGACACAACTGAACAAGGCAGCAAACAGCAAGGATGACTGTAACAACGACAACAGTTGCATTGGAATCGGCCTCCAATCAACCTCCGTGACCCGTCTGGGTCACTGATAAAGTGGGCGGGGCTTCCTTACTTATCGTTCACAAACGAGTACATCAGGAGTCGCTCGTCCACGAACTTCTTCCACTCGGGCTTCTCATTGGCCAGGTCGCGGTAGTTGTCGTTGGAGACGATGATGCCGTCCGACTCGTGGGCCAGCTTGACGATGAAGCGGTCGTCGTAGCAGACCACGCGTCTACCCTGGACGCGGCGGGACGGCGTGAACACCAGGATCTTCTCCTTCTCCAGCCGCCGTAGGACCTCCTGGTCTGGTGCCGACAGAGAGGGGGGGGGGCAGAAAGAGAGAGAGGGAGCGAAGAATGAAGCGAGAGAGAGAAGCAGAAAATCATTCAACAAGCAATGTATAAAAAGACATTCTCAAATGTTAGATTTGTCAGCAAAGCTACTTATGACCTACGCTGATGAAGGGGCTGTACGTTATGCATACATGCTTATCGTCCTACCTTTACATTCATCAGAAGCTTCTTCTTAAAGAGCAGTTCAATCTGTTGCTTAAAAGGTGAGACATTGAATCCCCTATTTGTTCCTTGTATAGTGTACAGCCACTGATCATGGGACTTCACATGGGAAAAAGCTCCACAAACCTGCTGTGTCTTGCATTCCCTAACCTGAAGGGAACGAGGCCCAGATCTCCACTCTTTGGAGTCACCATGGTTGTCAGTGTTTGGAACTGGTGCCTTTAGGTGCCATATCAAAATACCCCTGGTATCACCCTTTCAATTCATGAGATCTACCCTTTTCATAGAAGAACTAGTCAGAACATGGCTGAGTATTCCCTATGTGAGGTGGGATGAAGCTTGTACCTTAGACACAGGTATACATTTGATTTGATTGGTGAAAATTTAATCTGCATGTACCATCTTGTTAAAGTGACTCTTTTAGTATATGATTTCCATATACCTGTGTATGCCTGCAAGTGTGCTTGTGTGTGTATTGCTGACACGGGCATTCATGGGTGTGTTTTGTTTTGTGTTTGTGTTTGTCTCTATGTGTGCATATGTGTGTGTGTGTGTGTGTGCACGTTCATGGGTGTGTGTCTGCGTGTGTTTGTGTTTTTCTCCATGTGTGCATGTGTGCGTGAGTGTGCATGCGCACGTTCATGGGTGTGTCTACGTACGTGCGCGCACGTGTGTGTGCGTGCTAGAGGTGCACCATCTCCCGACCCCCTGATGGTACCTGTGATAAGTGCGTCGGGTCTCGACTGTTCTTTCCGCCAGGCGGGCACAAACACCGTGATGTCTCTGTGGCCGCGCTCCAGGAACCAATCAACTGCCAGCTGTATGCCGTGGCAGGAGAACACTTCCTTATTCCCGTGACTGTGATGCACAACAAGACATCATCAGCAGTGTTCAAGGGGTACATGACATGACTTAATGCTTAATGTTCTCAGTCATGCAGCAGCTTCAGAATGGCACTAACCTAACTCTAACCCTGAGCACGAGAGAGTGGGAGGGGAGGAGACAGGGGGAGGGGAGAGGAGTAGAGTAGAGGAGGGGAAGGAGAGGAAAGGAGGGGAGTGGAGGAGGAGGGGAGAGGACGGGAGGAGGTAGGGGAGACAAGAAGGGAGGAGGCTACAAGATTGGTGAGTTTGGTGGTGGGATCCCACACAGCACCAGAGAGAACCACAGTTTGAATGGCAGGATGACATAGTCTACAGTATATGCAGGCACACTAGGGATTCTAACCAGGGTTCCTGGAATGTCCACCCTCAACTGAGCAGTGATACTTGCGTAGGGAAGAGTACAGGGAGGAGAGGGGCTTGTTGAACTGAATGTTCACACCTTGCTACAATACTGGGAAAGGAGAGGAGGAGAGAGGGGGAAAGGAGAGGAGAAAAGAGAGGGGAAAGTAAATGGGGGAGGAGAGAGGAAGGGAGGTAATAGGGGGAGGAGAGAGGAAGGGAGGTAATACGGGGAGAGGAGACAGACTCACCTCATGGCCACGTTGCTTCCGTCCACCACCACCGGTCTTAGGTTGTCCTGGTCCTCGAGACGGGGTGATGCACACGCCTGGCGACAGAAGTCCAGAGACGAGGAGGAGGACGAGTGGGACAGGGAAGAAGACAAAAAGGAGGAAGAGGAGGAGGAAGCGTAATGAGCGATCACTTCCTGTTCCATCTCTATCCTGGTTCCCAGTTTGACCAGCTCGCCCAGTATGTCGTTGATGAGCGCGCCTGGGCCCAACTTGCCCAGCACCTGCAGCACCAGGTCCTCAGAGTAGCCCAGCTTCAGTGCAAACTCCACCTTGGTCTGGCTGTGAGTGAGGAGGGCTGCTGTCTGAGCCGACTCCCCAGGGTTAGAGTTGGGAGCTGACCTGGCAGGTGAGGGGTAAAGACAAAGTTTCTGGACTTCAGAAGCAGAGATCTGAACTCGCTCATCTTCGCTGTCAGAAGCAGCGCTCTCTTCAGAGTAGTTGCTGCAACTACTACTGGTGCTGGTACTGATACCATGGGCTCCCCTGGCCACTCCTACCTCCAAGGGCCCTGCGTCTACACCAGCTGTGGCGCTCAGGTCTGCCTGCCTCACGTTGCCTTCCACGTGGAGGTATTCCAAATCCAGACCCAGGCTGAGGATGCGGCCTGTTTCATCCTCCAGATGTTCCTTCAGGCCCATGAAGTCGTCTCATGCATCCAGCCCTGTCTCCTCCGTGACCTTTTGGACTCTGGCAACCCCTGGATGACCCCGCTGTCACCGCTGTTGCCAGGCTGTTGTCTGACCAATCCTGGCACGGAAGCTTGAAAGAGGAAGGGGTAAAAAGAAAATCCAACAAATGAGCCAATCAGGGTCCTACCTGTATATCTGTGGCTATATATGGTCTACTGGGGAAGAGGGGTCCACATATATACTCTCACAGACACAAATATGTGTGTTGCTAATTGGTGTGGAGGGGCCGACAGACAAGGTCGTAAAATATAATATGCCAAACCACTAGCTCTGTAAGAGCAGCCAAAATTACATGTTGGGACTCATGTGAACGTCACTTAACAAATTAATCTGTCATCAGAACAGCTGATAGCCGCACCTTATACATTCTCAGCGCAGTCAGCTGAATTCTAAGACATAAAGAGACCATTGTCTGTCTCGTCTCCGTCACATGCATGTTCTCGCTTTCAACTGATTTGCATTTAACCAAGTCGGTCAGTCATGAGTGAGGTGTGTTGAGTTGCTCGGACACAACTGAATGTTTGCCCACAAGTTGATAAGTGACTAACTACCTGACCCAAGGCGTTTAACCTTTCGCTGTTGGTATGTTTCTTTGGTAAATAGCAACCTTTCAAGTCAAGCAGGTTTCAGACAAAGGGGTCTTAATCTGATGAGTTGGGATTCCAGGGACTTGTTGTGTTTGTCGTGTTTTAGAAAGATGGGCACCTCATATTTACACAGCACTGAGACGGAGCCTGCTGCGTTAGAAGGAAAACCTGATTGGCTGACACAAAGGAGATCTGTTGAAGCCAGGCCTACCCTGCTAATTGCTCAGTGACCCTTTAAACAAGGACTTGTTTTTCTAGTCAGTGGCGTTGGCCCCGGTGCATTATTAAAGCTTTATAATGTTTGATTATCCACATATGGCCACTCATCCACATAGACAGTTTGCATGTGTCCGGCCACTGCATGAATAAAGACTTGATTATGTCCACTGAGCAGACGCACGATCAACTGAAGTCGTCTCCGTCCATGGAGTCCACAGCTCCCGTGAAGAGCGTGCTCGTGCAGAGGCACAGTTGGAAGACTCCCTGCCAGGAGCGTGCACGTAGCGGCAGGAGAGAGGGCCTCCGGACCGGAAGACAGAAGCCCCCCCCGTGACCCGCGCTCCGTAACTCAAGCTGCCCCTCCAGTGGGCGTGTCTACGAATGCCAGAAGAAAGACGGAATAATTCAGCCGCTCGACAACAAAAGACGAGAGAAAGAGAGCGTGAGTGTGTGTGCGAGGGAGGGGGGATTGGGTGGGGCGAGGTAGGGGTGGTGGTGGTGATGAGGAGGGGTTGGTGGTGGGGGGTTGGTGAAAGTGTGTCTGGCTTGCTGTCACCTCACAAAGCAGCTGCCAACACAATCTGGAGCTCTCCGACCAGCCATTGTTCTCCAAGCCTGGGCTGCAGGCCCAGACGGAGGCTGGAGCTATTCAAACAACCCTCCACTTTACACGCTCTCAAACGCACATAGCCGCTGACACGCACTCAATGAGCGATACATCTTTGCGTAGCCGGCTTCCTGAGTCACTGTTAAGCTGATTTCGGAGGAGTCAGCTAAAATACCAGACAAGCACAGTTCAGTAGTGTTATTTTTCCAGCCTCTCAACTACTTGCCATTGTTCAGTCAACTACCAGGCATGATTAAATATGGCACCTTTTATACACACTGATGTTTTTAAAATGTTCAAGATTTTCAGTTCTATTTTTCACAGTGGACTGTGCCATTGCCTGTTTATATGTAAGACTTTTTTCTGCATCTATAAGAGTATGTGTTGTCTTGTCATGGGTAGACTCACACACTATTCTAGAACCTGCATGGTAGCTGGGAAACAACATGCATCAGTTGCCAAATGACATTGAACATTTCACATCCCACATAACTGAAAAACCACACATGACTTTAACAAGTCTGACATCCTCCTTTCCAAACAGTGAGGTCAGAACAAGACTGACCTGCGGGAAACCACAAACTCCTTGGGTAACTGGGACTGTCAACCTTCTGATGTGTGAGTTGGAGAGTTTAACCACGGTCTGTCTGGGAGCTGGATAAGGTATGGCTCAGAGATTACAGAAGTCTAAGTCTACAGAACACTGAAGGATGAGGTCTGGTTTTAAGTCTGCAGATCACTAAAGGGTGAGGTCTGGTTTTAAGTCTGCAGAACACTGAAGGATGAGGTCTGGTTTTGAGATTGCAGAATACTGAAGGATGAGATCTGGTTCTAAGTCTACAGACCACTGAAGGATGAGATCTGGTTCTAAGTCTACAGACCACTGAAGGATGAGGTCTGGTTCTAAGTCTGCAGAACACTGAAGGATGAGGTCTGGTTCTGATATTGCAGACCACTGAAGGATGAGGCCTGGTTCTAAGTCTGCAGAACACTGAAGGATGAGGTCTGGTTCCTAGATTGCAGAGTACTAAGGTGGAAAATGAGGAAAAGACCAGATGCTGCAGTCTGGACCCCACTGCTCTGGGCCCAGGGGTGGGAGGGCAGGGGTGGGTTTGGGTCAGGGTGAGATCCCCTGAGCACAGGGGGAGGGGTGGGACCCACTGGGCCAGAATGAGCTCCTCTAGCCTGGTGGCTCCCCTGGGCACGGCTGGTTCCCTCGGGGCCAGACCTGAGCAAGGACCCCATGTGGGGCCAGCTCCGGATCCCCACTACAGTCTGGAGTGAGGGGGACAAAGAGAGAGGAGGGAGGGGAGGAGCGAGGGAGGGAGGGAGGGAGAGAGAGAGGGGGGAATGGGGGTCTGCATAGGCAGCAGGGGTAACAGATGCCTGCTGAAGCCACATGGGAACCCTCTGCAACTGGTGGCCCTGCTCATCCTCCACTGAGCGCACTCAGTGTAGACCACAGTTCCATATTGCCATGGGGGAGGGGTAGGAACGATCACCCCTTAGTACAGACATGGACTTACCCCTTGTCTGGAAATATGAAACTCTCTCTCACACACACACACTCTCACACTCACACACACACACACACACACACACGCAGCAGCAGCAGCAGCAGCTGAGTACCTCAGTTACATCTCAGTTGCCTCACACTTACTTCAACACATACACACGCAGACGCACTACAGCTGAGCTCCTCAGTTGAATCCGCTCACATATGATTCCTCTTGTTCTTTGTGAGTCAACAGTTCAGGTCTTTTCCACCAGTTACCATCCTACGATGCGGAGTCACACCAGGATGAAAAGACTAAACGTCTGATTTTCAACCTCTCAGCTTATTTGCTGTCAACTCAGAACAGTCTATGCCCATGAAATTGCACTATTCGAACATTCCACAATTCGAAAGACATCCTTCGGCCCTGAGCCAAGGGGCCACTTTTATCGCTCCGCTCTACATGCAAAATATTGTGGTTTGCATTGGCTGTCAGCTAGACAATGTTTAATGGACCGGTTCCAACAAATTTCGCAGCTATCAAAGTTGTATAGCATTAAGCAGTAAAAGAAAAATTCTGTCCCACAACATGTTCCAGAATAGTTCTGCTACTGTTACTACTGACAGTAGCAATTCCAGTATTGAACATGTAATTCCCAGTCATTGACATCTCATAAAACAGAAAGCATTTACATTTACAGATATAGAGGGAAAGCCCCTTTTAAATACAGACACACACGGTAGACTTCTCTTTTGCATATCTTTGACTTTTAACCGTTGAGCAATTTCTTTAACAATTCCTTAAATCTTTAAAACGTCCAAACAGCTCGTCCTGTAAAAGTGAATCCTCCACAAACACACTCACCACCAGGCTCCACGGTGAGGGGTGACGGTGGAAGAAGAAGTTAATCCAGCCAAACGCACACTCTCTCATGCAGGAAGTAGATTCCTGGGAGAACACCGTGGGTCATCCCTGGGCGGACGTCGTTTCACTTCCGAGTGCTTCCCCCAGCCTTGCCGTGTTGACGTTAGGGAAGCTCCACACTCCGACTCCGGTCCGCTCTGCATCCAAGCAGAGGAGGAGGTAAAGAGGTAAAGTCCCAGGGAAGCGGAGGTGAGAGGAGGTCCCTGTGCGTTCTGCGTCTAGTCCGATCCTGTCTGTGGAAAGCAGGACCCTGGGGGGGCAGCTTGAACAATGTGAGAGTTAGCAGATGGAGCGGCGGTATCCACTAGTGCCTCATTACATTCAACCTGCTCCTGACCAATGGGAGCCCTGTGACTTCACAATGAGACGCTCGCTCACACCCACACACTTGCTCTCTCCCTCCGTCAAGCCTGCTCCGGCGGCACGCGCTTTTTTTCCAAACGCACACACACATGCACACACACACACACTCTTCCCCCTTCCTTTAGAAACACACACACATTCACACACTCCCTCCTCCTTTACATACACGCACGCACTTTGCTTCACACACACATGCGCACACACACACATGCAGACGCACACACCAAAGGAAATCAAGATAAGAAAGTAGAATCTACCCCGCCTCGCTCTCCTCCCCCCCCCCCC
>BROE01000022.1:16315914-16419667 GCA_036571765.1 Plecoglossus altivelis
GGGGGGGGGGGGGGGGGGGTTTCAGACGACAGATCATGTCGAGAGCAGATCCTGCTGTACATCACTAGATCCTGAGTTACAACAAGCAAATAAGCAGCCAGAGATTTAGTGTCAGGCAACAGGGTTAACAAACTTCCCCACAAGTGGAAGGGTGACTAAAACGAGCGGGGATTTTTGTAGGCATGGTTTGCCTTAAGACATGCATCACCTTCTTCACGCAGACCAAATGTGCGCCGAACAGCGCAGCGCATATTTGCATTTAGCTCCAAAAACACCTAGAGCGACAGCATTTTAAATGTGCTTCCAAAGTGCAAACACAAGTGCAAAGAAAAAATTCTCAAAAGCACATATGGGCCTAGCAAAGGAATTTGACCATCGGCCCGCCTGAATAAACGTGGAGATCAGGAGATTGATTCCAATTATAACTGGATATACACGTTTCCTTGATATCCTCCACTGAAGTTGGTCAGAGAGAGATCAGAGTCAGAGGTTTCACATATACACGTCTACACTCACAGAGCAGTGCTCCACTGTGGCACTGGAGCTTGCAGTCCAGGATGGGGAAGACGTCTGAAGATGCCTGAGGCTCAAGAAGAAGAGTTCAAAGAACGTTCTAGTATGCAATTTACGTCCCGTTACATCAACCTCTTTGCCATTTATATTATTTGTTTGCTTTTTTTTTTGTTGCTTTTTGCCACAATCTGGCATTCATTCTGCTTCTGCAGCAGCACAAGTATGTACCTGAGAAGCAGATGGTGATGTCATAGCAGATGGGAAGTAGTGGGCTAAGTTTGCAAAGCAAAGGCAGGGTTATGCAGGATGCATTCGGACTGTCCTGCATGTGTGGAGTGTGTCTTTGTGAGTGTTTAGTGCATGTATGAATGCAGTGTGTGTGTGTGTTGAGTGTGTGTGTGTGTATGTGGAGTGTATCTCCCTCTCTCTGTCTCTCTGTCACTCCTGTGACTTTGCCCCGACTCCTTAATGGAGCCGGAGCTGGCTGCTGGCCCCTGGGGGACTGTGAAGCCACGGCCATCTGCTCGCCAGCCCTGCATAAACAGGTGTCCTCTCCCTGCAGCCTCCACCTTTCCAGACCCTGCAGCGCTGTTAACAGAGCCCTGCTCCATGCACCCACCATGCCTCCCAGGCTCGGCCCCCAGAGCGGAGCTCCCTGGGCCGGGCCTGCACCCGAGGGGGACCAGCCTTAGCCTACGCCTGTCCAGGGAGACAGCTGCTTAAAGGGAAACGGCAGCGTGTCCATTGTTGAGAGGAATCTTTTCCCCAAGTGCAAAACAGCTAGAGAAAAAAGCACCAGAACTGGGAAAGAGAAAGAGAGAGAAAGAGGAAGAGAGAGAGGACGAGAGAGAAGGAGGAGAGATCGAGTGCCTGGGTGAAAGGTTAAAAGAAAGAAAACGAAAGGGATAGAGGGAGGGTGGGAAAGAGACAACATTTAACCACTAGGCTCCATCCCATTCGGTGCGATTGTGAACGGCGGCAGAGACAGACACACCAGGAAGTCGGACGGAGAAAAAAGGCTCGCTATCAGCCACAGATGTGGAAGAGGAACAGAAAGGGGTGTGCGAACGGAGAAAGGAGATACAACTCCTAATCCTATTGACCAAAAGACTTGGGGGAACAGACGGAACAGAAGGAGTCCCTATGGCCAGGCAGGCCTTGCTTTTCAAGCTCACTGTGTAAACATGTTTTGTGGGGGGGGGGGCAGGGTCTACTCTGGCCACCAGACGGCCACAAGGCGAAGCCTACTAACTCCGACCAAACACGGCCGAATCGATCTGTGGCCGAGAGCTTAAATGAAACTTTATCATGGCATCTCTCTCTCCATTACAGTACACATACACACCCTTTTCGCCGACGTAATACAGCCCTCACACATGCCTCCTCACCCCCCACAGAGGATCGGCAAGCCAGAGGGACCTAACAGGCCACATGGTGTGTGTGCGTGTGTGCGCACATTGCCTTTAAGTGACCCTGAGGGCATTAGGCCTAAGGCCAATCTTTTGTACCCTCAAAGTCTTTTACGACCCGAACCCCCTTATACACACACACACGCACACACACAGACACACACAGACACGCGCACACACACCACCTGCTGTTTTTGTAGGCTTACCGAGTAGAAATTGTGAAGTGAAATATCACATTCTGTGACTACATAAAGAGTTTTGCAATGATCAAACTGCTGCTGATACTCATACTACTACTCTCAGCGCTCAAAATATCTTGCGTAAGTGGAGACAGTGACAATGTTGATATGTAAGACAACTGCAAGACAGGTCTGTGCTCATCAACCCATCTGATACAGACAAGATGCAAATACTCTAGATTCTTGGCACGTTCTGTTCCATTTTAATTTCACTGTGTCGCTATCCACCTGCATGTAGGTAACAATCAGTGTAGCTAACCAACAGTATGTTGCTAAAGAGGTATGTAACCAACCACGAAAATATATAGTTATCAGGATGTAGCTAACCACTCTTTTTTTTTTTGCTAACCACCACTATGAAGCTCATCATCACCATGTAGCTAAACGCCAATATTCTGTATGTTGCTAACCAGCAGCTAACTATCAGTATGTGGCCAACCACCAGGATATCCATGTATACTAGGCAGGGAGGTCACCATGTGTCGTCATAGTCTGATTAAGTCATGATGGATTACCCAGGAGGGGGATAGGGAGAGAGGGGGATAGATAGTGGGAGAGGGGGAAGAGGAAGAAGGAGGAGGGGTGGGGGTGGGGGTGGGGAGCAGGACGAGTGCCATGTCACCGGGGCCAGAGGAGGACAAAGCCAGGGGCCAGGTCCCCAGAGGGCTACGGACAGCTGTTGGGACAAACGTCATCACTGACACACACACACACACACACACGGTCCACCCAGGGATCCATGGTCACGTCTGGGGCTGGCTAGAAGCTAGGGGAAAGGTCACACAGAGACATATGCGAAGCACAAGCACCCACATGCATGAGCCTGCTCTCTACATCACTCTCTTTCTCTTTCACACACATGCGATCGTTCACACACATACACACCCACACTTGGCATATACACGTACTACAACAGAAGATGTGGTATCCTGTGAACTCTTTCTTTGGCACCTGAATTTCTGTAAGAGTTCCGTTCCCGCTCACGTTCAGGTTAAGATTAAGGTCTAATGTTTGTATTTGTACGGACTGCCTTGATTGGTTCTAGCCAGAATTTTTTTTTGTGATGTGTAAATACGTGTGTAAGTGACTGTTGTCATTTGAATGCTATCATTGCATTGTCTTTTAGAAAAAGACTTAAAAGCACAGTTTAGAAACAGCTGGTTTGTGTGTCACTGGAGCTGTTCCATAGCCCTTGAGCTTTTACCAGACCTGCCATGTAGCCATCTGCTTCATTGCACACAAACAGACAACAATTCATGCTAAAAATATAAACATTTGCCTATGTAGTGTAACAAGTATGATTAGTTGTCATAGCATCTACTCATGTAGACAGGAACTAATCCGACTGTCAGCCTTTTTCAGTGGAGGCATTTTGGCAACAATGGCAAACACAGCCAGACAACAGTGAACTGACGTTGATACGTCAGGAAAGAAAATCTCGATCAGAACTATTATAATGTCCTTCAAGTAAATGTCAGCCTGTTTTGCATTTTCTCAAACAATACAACGACTGACACACACACACACCCCATAATATCCTTAGGTGTGTTTGCATGCTGTGTAACCTGAGACACAGGACGTCTTCGGAGTAGTTGGCTTGGAGGTGTCAGGTTAGTCAGATTTCTCCTGACTGTCAAAATCAGCCACTAAACACAGACACACACACACACACAAATACACAAACCACACACACAGACACATGACACTGACTGAGGAGCATATAAACGCAACCAGACGTATATTATTTCTCTTTAATTACAGACATTGTTACCATAGTTCCAGAGAGGCAGCTTGAAGGCACATGATGATGTGATTGCAAGTTTCTTTAGTAGGTGAGAAGGAATCATTGGATGTAATCTGTGACATTTACATCAGGCAATATTGTTTAGCTTGGCATAGGTAGAAGGGAGCAGTTATCATTCTTGTTGCATATGCTTTCAGTGTGTGTGTGTGTGTGTGTGTGTGTGTGTGTGTGTGTGTGTGTGTGTGTGTGTGTGTGCGCGTGTGTGTGTGTATGTGTATGTGTGTGTGTGTATGTGTGCATGTGTATGTGTGTATGTGTGTGTGTATTTGTCTGTGTGTATGTGTGTGCGTGTGTGTGTGTGGTAATATAAGTCCTATACAGTGGCATTAATGTGTTTATATTTTGTCTGGCGGTGGGAGGTATTTCCAAGCTTGTATTCAAAGCAGAAGTGTGAATCCTCCTGTCGTTTTTGACGTCTGGCGACTCTGGATCAGGGTCTGTCAGCCAGCAGGGGCACCTCTCTTGGCAGGTGTCCCCGCTTGCTGGCTGGTGCAGCAGGCATCAGGTACCTCACACGCTTCCAGAAGGCCGACGTAGCCACGGTTGCACCCCGCCACCTGAGGGGGGCGCTGCTGCGGATCAGCAACTGCAGGGTGGGGGGCAGGTGTGCGTAGCTCATGTCCCCCAGCTGAATCAGGATCACAGTCATCCCGCTCTGCAGCAGCGCGTAGTGGAGCCCCAGCTGCCAGTCGTACTGCTCCGCAGCACCAGGACCTTTGACCCCTGACCCGGAGGTCGGGGTGAGGATGACCATCAGCCTCCTGCTCTGCCGAATGCACCTCTCCGCCAGCTCCATGCAGTCTGGGATGGTGGGGGGAGGGGTGGCAGGGGATGGAGGAGGTGAGTAGGGGAAGGAGGGAGGGAGAGGACAGGGGAAGGAGAGGAGAAGGAGGGAATGGAGAGAACAAACAGCAGGAGGAGAAGGAGAGGAGGACGAGGGATGAGAAGAGGGGGGAGGGGAGGGGGAAAAAGGGAAGAGGGAGAGGGGGAAGAGAGGAGACGCAGCAGGGGAAAGGGGAGGGATACGGGAGGAGGAGAGAGGAGGTGGGAAAGCAAAGAAACAGGATTGTGTCTGCTTCTCTCACATCTGTCAGGTTGACTGTGGAGCACCACGCTAACCCCACCACAGAATGACCTTCCCTGTTTGACCTCTGACCCTGGACGACGGAACCTCTAACCCTGTGTGGTATCTTACCCTCTCCTGGCAGGTTGTCTCTGCCATGGATGAAGAGCCGGAGGCCACACTGGTTCTCCAGCACATTGGGCAGAACCCTGGTCACAAACAGGGCCAGTCTCTCCTCGGTGGTCTGGTCTAGTCTTTGGCGCTGGTATGCCACATATGCATCATATACCTTCCCATCTGCCGAACGCACACAAAGAGCTGTTGATGTTTTCATTGTGTATACAGTCGTTTTGGGTCTTCAAAAAGTGTTTCAAAGTGTGTCAAAGGTAAACAAACATGCAGTGCTCTGAGCTGTTCAGATTTAGAGTGCCCCCTGGTGGCTGTATCAAAATTGCATGTTGCCATCTGCTTTATTATCATGGCTTCATGATCACGCCTCCCCCCATGCATGGTCCTGTGGCGCCTGACAGCGCTCACCTTCAGGATGGCTGTGGGAGCGCAGCAGCCACCTGCAGAAGAGAGCCAGGTCAATGGCGTAGTGTCGGACGGCCAATGCTGCCAGCCCAGCCAGCAGCAGCATGCACATTCCCCCCACCAGGGGGAGCAACAGGGATGCTGAAGGCAAAACATCAGGATGGAATTAGCTAGAGACAGTGTTCAATTTGTGAGTGTGTGTGTGTGTGTGTGTATGTGTGTGTGTGTGGGGGTGTGTGACAGTATTTCCAAACCTTCAGGCTTGAGAAACAGAACAGTAACTGTGTTCTTCTGAGTGGTCAGGGCGATGCATTGAAATGTTGAGCGGAAGTGCTGGGCAGAAACTCTGTCTATGGTTAAGACAGACTTGAAGACGGTCCACTTGTTAGAAGTTACATCTCTCTCTCTACAGATGGAGAATAAATGTATCAGCGAGTTTGTCAGCAAACCCGAGATACATACAAGGACCACAAACTGTGTGTGTCTGGAAATGTGTGTGTGTTTCTGGACCTGCAGTGGTTTTCATGGTAGCCCTGCAAGGCATCAGGCTTCTGTTCATTCACTCTCCACCTCACATCACAATCGATTTCAATGTTGATTCCACAATGCGCAGAGCAGGTCAGATTCTTAATAGAGCCTATCGTAAATACATAATTGCATGCTCAAGATGGCCCCTTTTCCCCTTTGGCAGTAATAATATTGTGCCTACACTGAAGTGGCAGGCTTACCAATCACTGCCGTCTCCGTGGATCCGTTGGCTGGGGTGATAATGATTGGTGTAAAGTATGCCAAGGGTCCTGGAGGAAGAGCACACACCACATGGCTGTCTCAACAGGCACCTCGACAGAGCGTTCTCAACACAGTCTGCTTAACACAGCCTACTTAACTCTCCCTACTCAACACAGCCTGTTTAACACAGACTACTTAACTCTCCCTACTCAACACAGCCTGCTTAACACAGCCTACTTAACTCTCCCTACTCAACACAGCCTGCTTAACACAGCCTACTTAACTCTCCCTACTCAACACAGCCTGCTTAACACAGTCTACTTAACTCTCCCTACTCAACACAGACTTCTTAACTCTCCCTACTCAACACAGCCTGCTTAACTCTCCCTACTCAACACAGCCTGCTTAACTCTCCCTACTCAACACAGCCTGTTTAACACAGCCTACTTAACTCTCCCTACTTAACTCTCCATACTCAACACAGCCTACTTAACTCTCCCTACTCAACACAGCCTGTTTAACACAGCCTACTTAACTCTCCCTACTCAACACAGCCTGTTTAACACTGCAGGAAATATTTAACACATTGTTTACAAAGGGATCTTCTTCCAGACTCCAGTTCATCATGTAAGCCAATAGCACTCTTGTATGTGCACCAGAAAATGTTGTTTCACACCCCGGACATCCATTTGAAGCTTATCCTGAACTTTATCATCAACGGCAATCAAACTGGTTTATTAGAGGAAGTCATTTATGTAATAAAGTCAATAAAGACAACTTCTTACTGTTATTCAGGCATTCCAACATAAAAAATAAAAATGGGTCAGTACTCATCTTAGACGCTCAAAAAGCTGTATAAACTATATCCGGTCAATACAAGCAATCCTATTTCTTCATAGCTTTTAACTATTTTGGTCTGAGTGCCAACTTTATAAACTGGATGAAAATTTAAAAATGTCAGCAAGAAAGGACGAGGTTTCAGGAGTGTTGTGCTCCACAGACAAGGAGCATATATGCAGACGTGTTCATATTCTTGGTTTCATGTGTACCTCATCTGTTTCACAAGGTATGACATCACTTCCTGAACCACCTGGGCCCTGACACAACAACTGTATTATGTGCTTGTTGGGTGACTGTCTATGATTGAAATGAGCTGTCCTTTGTATGTCTTAGTGTTGAAATGATGGCTTTTGGATGTCGATTGTTAAAAGGATATTTTTGTTTCCGAAAGGAAATCCAATCAAAGTTGACCAGCCTTCACAGCTCAACCTCACGTCTCTCTGAACTCGCAGTCTCTTACCTGGGACCTCCAGCCACCTGGATGCAGAGGTGTTGTACGCTCTCTGGTTGTGTGTCCAGGTACACACGCACGTGTAGATGGCCTCGTCAGCCGCGGTGGCTTCGTGCACAAACAGGTAGCTTTTTGTCTCCGACGGAAGGACACTGAAGTTCTGAAAAACAACAGGAAACAGGACTCATCGTCCAGCCAACCAACATTGCCAGCCATCCCACCAGCTAGCCAACAAGCCAACCAGTGATCCAGTCAACCAACCATCGCTTAGACAACCAACTAGTCCACCAACGAATCAGTCAACCATTCAGCCCACCAACAACATTAACTAACCAGCCCAAGGTGACGTACCCTATACCAGCTGAAATTTCCTTCACACTTCCCAAGTCTGCGGTCGGGCCATCGGATTTTAATGTTGGAGAATGACTCCCTGACGGGCGGGAACAAGACAGGGGGATGGGGTTTGACGGGTAAAACGATCACCTTGGATTTAAACAGGAAGCATCTGTCTGGTGATGCCCTTCTAGAGAAGGAGTCCAGACACAAACACACAAGCAGAAGTAAGACAAGTACCGCGTTGACTACAAAAGGTACAGGATGCCGTGCCAGGCTTTGTCTTGGTTACCCGTAGCTGTAATAGTGCTCCGAGTCGTCGAGGAGGAGAGGGAGGAAGAAGAGAATCGAGCCGTGCTGATGAATACGCTGTCCCTCGGAGGAGAAGATCTCCTCGGTGCCGTTGCGGTACCACCGGGGATCGGTCACGTTGGTGTCAGCCAGGTCGGCCTCAGGCACCTTGGCATGCAGACGAAGGCCCTCCCCCTCTAGCGCCCGCAGCTCGCTCATTTCGTCCTCCTCTAAACACGGAGATATTTCCTCCTCTGGACCAGAGAGTGTATCACAGAAGAAAAGCTTCATTTTCGTGTTTGGACAGTACTTTTACTTTGTTGGTACTTTGTAGCCCTGTGAGTGTGTGTGATGCAGCCAGGTACCCAGAGTTTCTGTAACTTCACCAGTTGACAACCGAGCCAGGGCCAGCAGCAGACACGCTCGTATGGGGACAGACATCTCTCTGGGCTGCGGAGGAGAGGGGAGACATAAGGGGGAGGTGGGGGATGAGGAGAGGTAAGATGCGAGGGGAAGGTAGAGGTGTGGGAAGACGTGAGGTGAGGGGGTGGATCGGGGAGAAGTGAGGTGAGAGTTGTGAGTCCTATCAGAGAGGTGCAGAAGGAGTGGACCCAAGTACAGGAGAGGATCAAAAGAATGAAGATCACAACCAAGTGACCAAGTATGGTAGTTACCGTTAGTTACCATTAGTAACTACAACTACAATCGTTGTCAATCAACAGTGGGTGGGAGGAAAGTAAGGAAGTTCAGACAATAATTGGAAGAGCTGGTTCTCATATCAAAACATATTTTATTTACTATTATTATTTTATCTGACCCAGTGCAGCTTTACTGACTGTAAACATAAACTGAACATGGTGAGACGCTTTCAGTGTAACATCCTCCACTGGATGGCCTGATATATGCTACATGGTAGACTGAGATGACTCACCAAGACACACAGAGAAGGACAGAGACGTTGAAAAAGGTTCAACCCATCAGAGTTCTAAGAACCGATACTAAAAAGTTTTGTCGGCTGTGATATCATCAAACGTTTGCTAAGTTTTCGAATTGAAATTGAAGGTCCAAATATCCATACCACGTTTTGACTCTATAACCAGGACATAAAAAGCGAGAACTCACCTCGTATCCAAGGAAGATAACCAGAAGTTGCTTCTCGCTCACTGCGCTCTGTGCTTTATTTGGTCTCGTCATTATAGAATAGATAAGCTATTTGCTGGTGACTCTATATCAGCTCATAATCTACAAGGTAGTCAGTTTTCAGCTGCACACAACCCACACAAAAGCGCACACAGGTACACGCAAAACATACGCTCTCTATGACAACACTAAGACACACTCAAAACATGCAGGAACACACACATGCAGTAGTCACGGAATCGAAACATCCACATGCAATCCAAATAGCCGTACATTGCTGTTACTAAACAGCAGCTTCAAAGAAGCTTTTAACACCAGGCCATTCAACTCACGAGCATACTGTACCTTGGTCTTTCTAGCATAGTCTATGAAAGTAAACAGAAGGTTCTCCTACAGAACTTTGTTGGAGAACCCTCTCAGGAACCAAACCACACACACTCTTTTTATAAAGTAGGAAACGTATAAACGAAAGCTTACAAATCGGAGTTACTTCACTGTTTTTTCTACACAGTATTGCAAAAAGTTTCAACACAGTAACAGTTGACTTTAAGTATTCTTCAAGTAAGTATTAACCTACAAATAACCGATTTGTCAGACCACATTATTAGTTAGTTAGTAAAAGTAACAATTGTGTACAATTCTGTATGTTTTTTGAATGTTTTATCACCGGATATGCTTGAGGATGCTAATCTGTAAATGTGCTATCTATCCTGCTCAAGAAAGATAATATACTGTCACTCCCAACACACATTTCAACTAAAACACACACAAACCAACATCCACCCACGCCTGTAAAATGATCAGAAAAACATGTCGTTTTTTTACATTATGGGCACTTCAGTAGTCATATGTCATAGAAAACACATATACATAAATTCACATTTGTATCATGATACAATAGAACCATTCACATTTAAATACAAGTACTTTTCACATTTGAATGATACATACACATTTAAACTTACAGAACATTCACTTGCTATTCCGTGACAAAGACATCTTAAGTTAATAAATACAACTCAGTATAAATCCTTCATGTCAGACTTCTTCATGAACCTGTCCGCTGTTAAAGCTACACATTTCTTTTCTTTGAAAATACAATTCCATCCCCTCACGGCCCAGTTTGTTAGGGATCAGTATGAGGGGAATGCTGCTGCTGACATAAGGGGAATGGCCACCACTTTGTGTTTTTATATGTTTAAGCATGTCGAAATTAATATTGGGTTTGATATTGCCATATTCATGCTCGGTGTCCTCTGACAAATTACTTTTATGTGCCTCGGCTGGGTGAGAGAGGAAGACAGGATAGGAGAGAGAGAGAGAGAGAGAGGATGACAGAAGCAGAGAGGGACTGGATGAGAGAGGTAAAAGAGGGACTGGATGAGAGAGCAGAGAGTGACTGGATGAGAGATGGTAAGAGGGACTGTATGAGATAGGGGAAGAGGGACTGGATGAGAGAGGTAGAGAGTGACTGGATGAGACAGGGGGAGAGGGACTGGATGAGAGAGGTAGAGAGGGACTGGATGAGACAGGGGGAGAGGGACTGGATGAGAGAGATAGAGAGGAACTGGATGAGACAGGGGGAGAGTGACTGGATGATAGAGGTAGAGAGTGACTGGATGAGACAGGGGGAGAGGGACTGGTCCTCAGACTCTCCCGAGGGAGCACTCTCCAGGCTCAGCGGGCATGTGGTATCTGAGACATTTCCAGAAGCGTCCACTGGGGGGCACCATGGGCCTGCATGCAGGGCTAGGGTTCCACTTCAGAGCCCCCTGCTTCCTGTGGATGTATCTCAGGGACTCAGGCAGGGCAGAGTAGTCCACCTGGGCATCAGCCTCCACCAGGATCACCCGGAGGCTGCTATGGACCAGAGCCAGGTAAAGGCCTATCCTCTGCTCATAGTCAGATTGCCATAGTAAATTCTGTTCCATGCTGGAGATGTTGTCCCCTGACAGGATGATGATGAGTCTGCGGCTTTTTTCCATCGCCTGGGCAACCACGTTGTGCATTCCTGTGGAGCAATGTAGAAAATTAGCATTAGTAGGTTCTACGTGAGCCAAATAGAGTATCTATTTAATACTTAGAATGTAAGTTTTACTCTAACTGTATGTATGTGTGTGTGTGTGTGTGTGTGTACCTTCCCCAGGGGTGTCATCTCGTCCCATGATGTACAGCTTGTACCCGTGCTGTCTCTCCAAGACCTCAGGTAGAATCTGCAGGGCAAAGGTCATCGCCATGGACGAAAGCATCGCATCGCCATGGGGATAACTCACAAAAGCATCAAAATGCTTTCCATCCGGGGCTGCAAAAGAGAGGACATAGAACACGATGGATTCTTGATCTTGAAAGACAACGTCCTCTTGAAAGGAAAAGATAAACCTTGTCATCGTACTTCTCATCCTCCTGAACACATGGAGGCGCAGTTTCCTGTAGATTAGCACCAGGTCCACCTTGAAGAGGAAGCCAAAGACCATGACCAAGATGACCACAGGTAAGACCAGAGGCAGGCTCACACTGATGTAGAAGAACCTGTGATCGGCTACATGTCGAAGACATCCAAAAAGCGAGACACAAAAGTGAGTCCATTTTTTTCAAGTAAAAAAAAAAAGAATCAAATCTGGATGTGTGTTACATCGATTACCATTACCCGACGAACTTTCATCTTTTAGTGGACTTTTCATTTGAGAAAAGCATCTGCAGATACGACCCCTTCGGAAGGAGACTTGTAAGTCAGCCATGTGGCTGTGTGTGTGTATTGCATGCGTGTGAGCATGCATGTGTGTGTGTAGCTGGTGTGTGTTCACGGTTTGTGTGTGTGTGTGTGTGGTGATTACCAGACTGCAGCCACACCACGCCCGTATCCCTGCCCAGGGGGTTGATGACCACACATGTCAGCGGGACTCCAAGGAAGTCCACCAGGACCTCAGAGATGTTGAGGGTGGACTGGAGGTAGACATTTGCCCCCTCGCGAACACTGAGGATCGAGGAATGGCAACACGTTGTTGATAAGTTTCCCTGTGTTTTTCTCCAACTCAAAACCAGCTGGTCATCCACTGGTGCTTCCAATGTACCCTATTTTAGTCCAAATGTCTTTTGACATCAGCAAGAATGCCCAATGCCTAAATGTGCTTTAGATGTTCCTTCACACAGCTGTCCGCTATGACGGTTACTACTCACACACAACACCCAAACGCCTTCACGCAGACAGAGAACTTACAAATCCCAGGACTCTCGGAGCTGTTGAAAGTTGTCAATGTGTTTGCCATCTATAGTCCAGTAACCGTAGCTTGTCATCTCCACGTCCTCGCCGGCACCCACAAAGGCAGAGCAGGTGAGCTTCAGGCTGGAACCTGGGACCAACACAGCACCGTACAGACAGCCTTTCACAGCACCGCACAGACAGCCTCTCACAGCACCGCACAGACAGCCTCTCACAGCACCGCACAGACAGCCTTTCACAGCACCGCACAGCCTTCTACCAGCTGTCCAGACACAACATGGAGTCTCTGAAGCTTCAAAGGAGTGTGCTGATTGGTACTTGCCTGGTTCAACTGTGATGTTTTCTTGCTTGGGGTAGGTCACCTTCGGCTTTTGAAGAAGTTGAGCTAGAAACACACACACACGCACGCACACACACACACGCACACACAGTGTTGGGAGTTTGAACAGGATTAACAGTAAACAAACTGTATTTAACAGAACTGCATCAAAACAGACATATCAACAGACACACCTGTTATATACACAGGAAGGAATTGAATAAACAATGTACAGTATCTCCATCTAGTATTACCAGGGCCTTTGAAATTGATAGGATGTATGACATTTGTTCAGCTAAATTCAGTCAATGTTGTTCAGCGTGTGTTACCATGTGTAACAGAGAGCGCTATGCTTCTGGAGGACTTGTAGCTCCGCCCCTCCAGGGTGAAGTCCACCGTGCAGGTGTACACGCCAGCTGCTTCCTGTGACGCCTCCAAGACTCTCAGCTCAGCTCCAGAACCATCCAGCGGCCTGCAGTTCTGACCGGTCGAAAACACGGAGAAAGTACAAAAAGGATCTGAGGAAGCATTTCCAGATGTCCGTTGCTTTATTTTCCTAAACAAGGGCATGTTGGTAATGCTGATGGTGTGCTGTAGTGGACATGCAGGCGTGGGAAGAATTGACAGAGACAACTTTTTCTTGCATTTAAAACAAACGCTGAGATGGGAAGGAGGTTGGCATTTGCAGTGGCCTCTTATATTTCACCCTTCTGTTCCTCACTCAAAATGGTCCTTTTCAAGTTTTCAACTTTAAAATGAATGAAAAACGTGCAGGCATCTCTTTTTATCTTTCATGTCTTTTCCATAACTGTATTTAGGGAAGGTCTTGGGTTGAAATTAAGCTGTGCGTTTGCTGTTGTCTGTAGGTGTTTTGTGTTTACTTGACGTTGTGTAGTGGTATGTGAGTGGTTAGAATTTCCAACATAGGGGATGGTTTTGGAAAGGGTTCCTGTACTTTGAGAGGTATCTGAAAGGTATAACTTGAATAACCGTACAGTGTTGATCAGGACAATAGGTCGTATTAAACACAGTCAAACATACAGCCTGCCACAACATGGCCACCTCTTGGTCCAGTCCAACCCACTATATGACTTGAAAATGTCATTTAAAGTCATTCATTCTCCGTTTTCAATCAAATGCACCGCTATTCGTGAGGCACGTTGAGTGACTCCACGCAGTAGATTTAGCCTATTTTAATCGTGTGCAGTGAGTTTAAAAAAAATAATACCTCCACAGTCTTAAAACGTGTAAAACAAATTGAGTTCATGGAATCCAAGTACTTGACACATGTTCAGAGATCTAAGCTAGGATACAGACAAGCACTCAAACTGTGGAACTTCAAACTAACCAAACTGTCACCCAAGCAAACCAGGGAGGGCAGCAAACCATTCCCTTCTTAAAGCGACAGCACACATTTGCCACGCTAAGGGTAAGCACCATGCTACTTGAGATACTATGCGTAACAACAGGTTACCACGAGACAAAATGATGTGAACGATAATCTTGTAAATGCCATGTAACTTGGAAAGTTACTATTCACAGCCAAAGTAGATGAGGCCTAGAAATAATCTGGTCCCCACAGCCAACAGAATGCTGCTTTAGAACCATTTGCACATGACAGTTCTCTAAAAAAACAGCTGAGTATTTATTGTGGTCACACACTGAGCTTTGTGCAAAATATTGTCAATCAGCACTTTCGGTATAAAATGAACTTGTGAAACTAAATACAAAAAAGAAGAAGTTGAATACTGAAGAGTATAGATATAATATACTATATGAAATATGGTATACACGGACCACCAATTATCTCTTTATCACCGTACCTGTCAGTGGGTGGGATCTATTAGGTATGAAAGTTAACATTTAAAGAAGTCTCATGGTGTTCATCTTCTGGCATTGAAGCCCTACCTTAAACCACCGTATGTATGCTTTGTGGTCCAGGATGAGAATGTGGTCTTGCTTGCAAGGGATGTAATCGTTTGTTCCCTGAGTTACGGACCGGGCCTCATCGGGCTCAGGGCATGGTCCTGGGTCCACAGACACAGAGAACTCATTTTCCCAGGATTCATTGTAGTTCCTGCTTTTACAGATACAGGAAGGATACATGAATCCAATTTAAGCAAAGTTGATAGTAAATACGTAGTCCCTTAAAAATGCATTCGTACTGTTCAGAAACCGTAATGATGTCCAGGTTACGTTTAAATGTGTTTTGAACTGTTGGTTCCATTTGGTTCACAGTATCTGCGTACAGATTCTGTGCTCCTTGGGTTCACAGATCCTTCTAGTACATTCTCACCTGGCCTTACAGGTGTACAGTCCACCATGGTCGTGCTGGGCAGGTAGGAACCACAGAGAGGCTTGTCTGACTTCCACTCCCAGGGGTAGTCCTGAGGTTAGACTGCCCCCTCTGGTCCAGTTTACACTGTCACATCCCTCACTGCAGCCGGCACAGGAGAGCTGGAAGAAGTGGCCTGAGCTCACATGGTAGCTATCTAGCGCCCCCCTGTGGCCTGTTGAAGACAGGCAGCAGAGCAGAGCCACATAAGGTAATGATGTGGGTCAATAGGGCAGCACAAAGGAGAAGTACAACTGCAATAACACTTCCAGGAAGTTACCAAAGAAAACAATAAAATCTGTCGTTTGAGTAAACATTAGTGATTTCTATTGTTATTAAAGCGGTTAAATCAAGATCAAAACGTGATTGAAAGAAAAACTAGCTGGTGACCAGTCAGCCATCGTTGGACCTATAGTAGTCATCGGTGGACATTGGTCTGTGACAAACTGCCTATGTGGGAATTACCAGACCGATGTTCACTTGGCAACAATACTGGACAACACAGAGTTCCTGGTTCCTTCTTGTACATCGATAACTGATTGTCTTGTGATGCCCTGCCAATCCCAAGTACCCAGCCCTGAGGCTACCGCTGCCCAAACTCACAAGCACCAACTCAGAGCATTTAGTTCGACCCTGGAAATCTGTGTTTCGACATCCATTTGAAAATTTGTATTCTCTACTCTTGTCAAGAATGATTGATTTATTATTTATTTTAATCTATCTATGGTCTGCTGCTCCCTGTCACCAACCGTCTCTGGAGGAGGTGATCCCACACTGGACTGCTCCTCCCAAGGTTTCTTTCATTATTTTCTCTATGAATTCTCTATGAGTCTTTCTTGTCACCCTTGAAGGTTTTAGTCGGTCGAAGGGCAGTTGTGTAAAGGAATCTGGGACATTGCTTGTAAAAAGGGCCTTCCAAATAAAAATGGTGTTTGATTTGATGATGCGTTGCAAGCGTCTCCACGTCGCTCATGAGCATCTCTGAGTTTTGGGGAGCTCCTCTCAAACCTGCACCTTTCATAAAGTGTTCTGGCTAGAGAGACACTAGAACCATACTGGAAAATCCAGGTGGATCGTGGAGCACACCATGCGTTGGCTTAACAGGTTCGACGTAAGAAGGGTGAGGGCGGAATGAGATGACCTGTCATGAAGGAACTGAGTTGTGCGGAAAATGTTTCATCAGCATTAACAAATGAAGCTTGGCTTGTAAGGAGAAGTCCAACAGATTAAGTACCACATTATCGAGTGATATATTCTTAGTTATACTTGATGGGTATAGCTCAGTGATATTGCATACTGTAGTATGTGCACAGAGAGGTGTAAGTTGCACATACTACAGTGTGTGCAATGACAGCATATATAGCTATATGAGCACTGGTGACTGGTAACGCTGAAACAAAAGTTTGAATGACATGGAATTGAACTTATTTTCAAGGGTTTTCATTTTGGGTGAAATATTCTAGACAGCAAACTAACAGCAAGGCTATATCAAATATCAAATAAAGTGGATCATGTATTTTCGGTATCAATAAGTGAACATTTGTTATGTTAATTGTTATGCTCACTGATAAACTGTATGTAGGGTATCACAGGCACAGCATAGTACTGGTGTATTACACTGCAATACGTTTTGGTGGTGGGTTCCGATGACTGTAGGAAACCCCAAAGTGTGAACGCTCACTAACACTGCTAACAAAGTGTTACACCACAAAGACCTCAGCGATACCGACAAAATAAGGCAAAATCTCTGTAGTTGACTACTGTAGAGAATTCATTGCGTGCCAGTCCGAGAGATGCACTCAGAGGTGTAAGTATGGGACAGTAACATGCATCACCTCAAATATCGTATGCTAAATAACCTCTCTGGAGTGCGTTGGAGATGGAGGCTGTGTCGATCGTCATTAGCATGACTACTCTTACTCTGAACGTTGGAAAATGTGCAGTTCTAAGATGTGGGTGGGTGGCCCTAAACTAGTTCATGAAACGAGGCCAGTAGGTTAGGGCAGCCCGAGATGTGTGTGTGTGTGTGTGTGTGTGTGTGTGTGTGTGTGTGTGTGTGTGTGTGTGTGTGTGTGTGTGTGTGTCTGACCTATTTTGAGATTGGAGATAGAATGTATAGCGAGGAAGACAAACAAGTGCATTTTTTAAACGGGGCTGTGGCGTAAGTATTGACAAACACCTACCCCTTTCAATTATACAATTTTACAATTATACAAAATAGGGATTCAATATTTGTGTATATTGCATTGGTCTTCTCATTGTTACCATGTAAGCAGACATACGATCTTAACAACCTTTAGGTTCCAGGAAACAGCTCAAGAAAACAGCGTAAGAAGGCTAGCTACCTTTAACAAAACATCCCATAATTTGACAAATCCAAATATCATCATTAGACCCTAAGCGAAAATGTATTTAAAGTAAAGATTAAAAAAATAAAAAAGATTTTAAAATCACTACGACGACTCATTTATTTTCTCTCCCAGACTTCTTACCGTGTTCAAGAGTTGAAGGGATCACTGACCGGATCAGTAGGAAAAAAATGCCGGCGTAAAACTCCTGCATTATAGTCAACACCTGTGGAAGGATAGGATATCAACGCGTACCATGTTGTTCATGTGTGTCACTGAGAAAACTACACGTTCTGTGACCGATCTTGTGTAGGCTGCCGAAGGGTTTGGACATTTCCTGTCTGTTAACTTAAGTTCAGCTATGCCAAGGACTTCCCAACAACAGCAAAGTGGAAGTGAAACCGCAAAAGAAGGACCAAGTTATTATCCTTATGCACGCAGGTATTGTAGTCTATGAACTGTTACTGAAAAAAGTTTGGCAATTATTTGTGGAAGTTCTTACAAGAAAGGAAAATCCATTGACCACCACAATTCTACCTCTGCTGATGCACATCGCCTGCAAGGTATTTCGTTGGGTAAGGTTGGTGGTAACGTGTACCACCAACCTTATAAGAAGTTCACAAGAACCTCTGGAAATACTGATGATAGCTGTTTAATAAGCTAACAAAACACCACTCATTATAAGATCTTTACTGGCCTTTAACTTGAAATATTACATCTCAGTCAACGGACTATAAAATGTCTGTGTTTTGACACTGTCTGACACTTTTATAAGAACCTAAATTATACCAATACCAACAATCTACTTAAACCAATATTACATGATCGAAATATCGTGATAATAGCGTGAACTGTTGCACGCGAAGAAAACATTTCCAATTAATTAGTGCAGGTAAAACAGTAGGTCAACACTACACTAGAACATGCGGAATCACCAAAAATCACCAGAATTCTATCATCCAAACAGGTACATCAAATTTCAATTTACCTCTCTGACATCCGTTATAGGTAAAGTTAATCTTCGCTTTCAGAGTTTCCCATCCTCTTGAGAAGTATTTAGTGTAGGGTATGACACGCCCAATAAACGTTCCACATACGCATCGACCAGCGTCCGGTGTTGTAGTCTAGCTGTCACCGCGTAGCCTTCATGTTGATGGAACTTAAGAGGGTGCGACGGAGAGTTTGGTTGGTCCATTGGTTCTCAACCCAGTCTTCAGGGTGCCCCAGCCCTTAGAGTTAGAGCACGGAAACGTTAAGTAGATGTAGGGCAGGAGAACATGAGAACCTGTGTAAGTCCGTTGGCTTATTCAATATAAATAAGCATTCTCTAAATTCCTCTGCATATTTCCCTTTTTAGGAGGAGATTACTTCTGCTTATTTCACTTTTAGGGAGATATAACTTTTCTTAATATGCCCTAAGTGACTGAAATTGAAGAAGTCTGTCCTTAACCACTGATCAGTTGACAATACTTAATAATATTGGTTACGTAATACCTTTATGATGTTTGGAATACTCTGAACATAATAAACAATGTCTGATCTATATTCTGTTATATTACAGTTTTTTAATAATTACTTTGACATTTCTTTCAATACTTTGAACAGTTTTCCTCCATTCTTAATGCACCAACACACTGTTGAATCAAACGGTTAACAACTGAATGGTTCATTTTATTGTCAAATTCACACATTGTAAACTAAACTCCAACATTATTCTCACAACACAATAATACACTAACACGATACACTATGTTTACCAAAACACGAACACATGTTCTTTTTCCACAGGAACATTTAGTAAATCAAAGCACAGTGTTATAAAAACATAAATATCAGATGAAATTTTAAAAACTGCATTCTTGCGTCAGATTTCAAAGAACATTGATCATAGATTTTGTTTTGCACTGCAGTTTTATGTTAAGTCTCTCCACATTTTTGTTTTGTTTGATTTAGTAAATTCATGCATTTTATCTCTTTTTCTGCCAAAATTCAGAACAATAAATCAATGACCCTCATTCTCATCTCATTTACGCTGCTTTATGTTTGATAAAAATCTTTGGAGCACAACGTTTTTTACAATAGCACCAAGTTCATTGTTAACAGGCACTCAAAATACACCAGACTGACACATTTAATTTGATAAGTAATTCATGAATGTAAAATGAAATATCTCCAGTGGGTGCATGCCCCAGGACCTCCATGGAAAGTCTGTGGTTCTCTGGCTATCCAATGCAGACTGCGTTCAGAACACTCATTCCCAGAGAGTTAGTGATTAGTAGTCCAGGGATCTTCAGGCAGAATTGCTGTCAGAATTCTAATATGTCCATCCCTTACTGTCAATGGGTCAATTTATCCCTTCATTACTTCACTTATCCTTCTATTAATTTGTCTATACATCATTTCAGTCGTCCATCCATCCATCTTTCCTGCTCAGGTGGATATACACGTTCTCCAGCGTTCCCCTCTCAGAACATGGTGTCCTCTTGCCCCTGACCGGCATGTGATACCTCAGCTCCTTCCAAAACCGTGGCGATGGACGCAAAGGGGGCGTTTCCTGGCCTTGCACCCCCTCCCGCCCCTCCTCCTCCCCTCTCTTGAAGGTCCTGCAGGCCGTGTGGTTTTTACGGAGACGCACGGCGCCCTGCTTCTTCCGTAGCTGGCGTAGTGAGGGCGGGAGGGCGGCCAGTTGGGCGGGGAGGAGCTCCTCCAGCTCCAGCAGCACCACACGCAGACTGCCCTCCAGCAGGGCGTGGCGCATGGCCGTCTCTCGCTCGAACCAATGCTGCCACGCCTCAGAGACGGCGCTGACATCGCTGCAGCTGAATGTGGAGGCGGAGTAGAGAAGCAGGAGACGCCGGCTGGCCCGTATCCTCTCCTCCACCACGTCTACCACAGCTAGAGGGAAGGAAAAACAGAACAGGTCATATTAGGTTTATTTGAAAAGATGTCCTGTAATGTTGCGCTGTAACTGAAAAAAAGCAACACATACTATTCTGACAGAATTGGTGCATGTGCAGCTGTGGTGTATGATTCAGGTATGAGACTCCTGATTGGTCATTGTTCAATCCCACATTCCTTACCCTCTCCTGGTAGGTTATCTCGCCCCGGTATGTAGAGCTTGTAGCCACACTTCCCCTCCAGCACCTGGGGCATCGTGTGGAGGGCAAACCCCTCCACCTCCTTGTTGGCTCCGTCTCCAAACAGCCGAGGATAAGCCACATAGGCGTCGTACAGCTTCCCATCAGTGTCTAACATGGACAGACAGGGGGCGCCAAAATCTTACATGCGGCCAATGATTTTGTACTGAAAACACCACGGTGCACCCATCAGTGTGTAACAACAGGGGCAAAGTAATACCTTTGTTACTGTGTACAACATCAGCAGTAAAGTGTCATGCACAGTTCAACTCACAAGTACACCATGTCCTGTTGTTCCATTATGTCTCTGAGTTTGCTAATGTTTGTTTTGCATCTCCACTCGCAGGAGGAGGAGAAAAGATTAGAGAGTGTGCAGGTCACGGCCATGTCATGTCCACTGGTTCCTAGCCTTATTTCAATTAGCTATTGACCATTCACTGTGTGATCACTCTCTCTTCTTCTCTCTCCTCTCTCATCTCTCTCTCTCTCTCTATAATATATATAATATATATATATATAGTATACTATATATATATACACGTATGTATATATGTATATTGTATTATATGTATGTATATATATGTTTGTTGTATATATATATATTATATCTATATATAATATAATATATATAAATATACACACATATATATAGTGGTTCTTGAGGCACGACATTTCGTTCCACTGTATTCCGCATGTAGCGGAATGACAATAAAGCTCAACTTGAACTTGATAAATGTCTGCTCCCTACGTCAGTCCTGGTGGCATTGCCGTTGCGAAATGAGTAGTTCCTGAGGTTCCGCGTGATGAATGCCTTTTTTGGGTAACTAAAATCCTGCCTGCCTTTCCCTGCATTTGGCTCCACCTCCTGCCCTGCCACTTGACAGTGACAGACACACGCACATACCTGTTTCTGTGTAGAAGAAGGGGAAGACTCTCCTGAAGCAGAGCACTATGTGGATCTTGAACAGGTAGTAGAAGACCACAGCAGCAGCGAAGTGTAGAGCCAGGCAGCCCACCACCAGGCCAACAGGCAGCACTAGGTTGGGATCTGTGGGGGGTTAATAACTAGGATCAATAAAGAAACTCACTCACACTCGTTGTTACCTAAACAGAAGTGAGGTTCCACTAGGATAGACAAGGTTCAAATACTGTTAATGAGGATTAACAGTCATTAGTGAGGTAAGTCTATCATAGCTGGTGTTCCATAGTCACGTCAGTGGGTTGGCTGTTTTCTGACCTGCTGGCAGGAGTGTGAAATGTGCCTCCGCAAAATCATGGGAGCTGCTAACATGACATGAGTAGTTGACATAGAAGTCCTCCTGCTTCACTTCAGAGAACGTCAGCAGGTGATGTAGCCACACCCCCTTTTCACCTTCCACCTGTCTCTGGTCACTGGCAGGGAAAAAAGAATGCACATATGGGTGGATGGATGGATGGAAGGGTGGATGGAGATACAGATGTTACTCACTGAATTTGAGGGTTTTTGCTTTGAGATGGAAAGCAATGCAATGCATATCAGGTACGGTTAGAAATGGTGTGCTATTGAGGTTGAATGCTTAGAATACAAATTTGGTTTTAATTACAAGTGTTCACTGCTTACTAAAATATATATTGCTTACAATCACATAATCGCAGTTTTACACTGATTTACATTCCAAATTTTAAGAGGATAGATTTTGGACAACAATCTTTAAGCCTCTTAGCCCACTGAAACACAACTCAATAGATGGCCTTGTGACAGTGATGTAGCCACACCCCCTTATTGCCGCTAACCTGTCTCTGGTCCCTTGCAGGGAAAAGGAATACACATATGGATGGAAGGACAGACGGACGGATGGACGGAGAGACGGGCCGATAGATAAACCTACGGTTGTGCAAGGTGGAAGACTCTCTGGGTGGAGTCACTGGGGAAGTAGTCATCAGCATCGTTGGCCAGCCAATGCACATCCACCCCGTGTTCTCCCACGCACGGAACAAACACACGACACTCCTGGCTGAAGACTGACCCTGTAAACACATGAAGACACATGCACACAAATCTATGGCACAAGACACATGCATGAAGACACATGCAGACAAATCTATGGCACAGGACACATGCATGAAGACACATGCAGACAAATCATAGCACAGGACACATGCATGAAGACACATGCAGACAAATCTATGGCACAAGACACATGCATGAAGACACATGCATGAAGACACATGCAGACAAATCTATGGCACAAGACACATGCATGAAGACACATGCATGAAGACACATGCATGAAGACACATGCAAAAGACACATACAGACAAATCTATGGCACAGGACACATGCATGAAGACACATGCAGACAAATCATAGCACAAGACACATGCAAAAGACACATGCAGACAAATCTATGGCACAAGACTGGAGCAGAACAAAAACATATCATTGCACAATCGATGTTGAACGTAACTCACCTAACTCTACCTTGACCTCCTCATTAGTTGGAGCCACTAGTCGGGGCTGGAGAACGTATTCCTCTGTAATGGCAAGTAAAAAAATAAATAAATTTTAGCATGTCTGGGAAGACAACCCTAATGTGCTGACTTTGGGTCAATGTGACCCAGCTTTGGCTCCATGACGGTGGGTGACAATGACCCAAAGACAGTACAAGGGTTACTAATGTTCAAAAGTGAAGACATGGCTTTTAAAACAATGGACAGTTTGCATACATGTCTACATTGTTATGATTGGTCAGTAAAGTGCACATTTATCACCTTTCACTTCAGAGACGATAGTGGCTGACATGCTGGTACGAATTCCCCCCAGGTCAAAGGTCACAGTACAGGTGTATAAGCCTCTGTCCTTGGGCTCAACATGCACCACGGTCAGACTCTGGTTTCTATCACGATACATGAACTTGCCCTTTGTTTCAATAGGCTGACAGTCCTGGAGGAGTCCATTAAAGGAACCATCAAGTGGGTGTTCAAGAGAAACTTAGACTTACACAACAATGCAAATTAAAGAACAACATTTAATTCAATTATGCATCTTGCAGTGTATGGATACTGTGTATTTGTGTATGGCTACTACGCAGCATATATTTCCAGATGATGATCAAAAGTGATTACGGATTTTCTAAAAACTCTTGTGCCATTTTAGAAAAACATTTTTTGGTGCAGGCTTTGTACGTCTTACATAGCTACAAGCCAGTAACATTCTACTTTTCACCTTAGATCTCACCTTGAACCACTTTAAGGAGTGAGAATCTCCAAACTCCCTTTCCATGTTCTTCAACGGACAGACCACTTTACCATTGACCAAGTTCTGCAGGTATTGGAAATACTTATTTGGACGGTCACAGTGTGAGTTGGTTTGGTTCACGATCAGTAAAGTGGACTGAGAAAAACACCGGGTAGGAGTTCTGTTGACGGGAGAACACACAATACTTCATCGGCTCATGTTGATGCAGACTTCCACAGCGATCTCACCTGAACTAATCAGTTACCTAAATCAGCTCCTTCGTGTGATTTGATGTCTTTGTCTCACGCAAAGCTACAGTACCAGTTCATTTCCGTATACATAAGACAACATGTCCACCATGAAAGAAAACACTAGTTAGTGAGGAGGATGGTCGTGTTCTGTTGGTACCTCACAACACACAAGTAATTTCCCGTATCCTGCAGCGAAGCACTGAGGAACCACAGAGTGGTGCCCCTGACCAGAGTACGTTCTGTGGCCCCGCTCAGCTCCAGTCCCTGTTTGCTGTACCACTGGATGTTGTAGGAGACGTTCCAAAAGTCAAACACCTCAGGGGCTACCAGGGTGCAGTTCAACATGGCCGCCTCCCCTACCACTGAGAACGACCGCTCAAACTGCACGCCGTAATCCTTACAGTCATCTGCAGAGAGAGGCAGCAAGGGAGAACGAGGGAAGGGAGGTCATTGATGAGCAAACACACACACCGGTCCACTGGTCCACTAACACAAGAGGGCAATCTTTTGAATTTGTCACGCCTAATGACTATCTCACCGTTTTCTCAATCTTTACTGTATGAGACTTTAATCAATTGGTCTTTATAGGTTTCTTTCTCTCCACTGTCTGTCTATGTGGTATTCACTGTTTTGGTTTGCTTTATGTCTATAGTACAGTGGTGACATGGACCGGCATTTGAAATGATGGTCCTATTTACCCCCTGCTGCTGAGGAAATGCTGATGAGGCTGAGGGCTGAGAAGAGGAGAAAGTTCTGGAGCCGACCCATATCTGGAAGACAGAAACATCAATAAACAGTAATAATGCATACAACCTTCTGTTACACACAACCACATAGAAATATGATTTAACAGTAAAGTTAATTCTTTCTTGAGTTTACCCCAAAACACACGATGCTCTTCACGCTGCTGACCCATGACTGCACTGCCAAGTTTACCTCAAACCACATCATCAAGTTTGCTGATGACACAACAGTGGTAGGTCTCATCAGCAACAACGATGAACACACTATAGAGGAAGTGGCACAGCTGGCGAAATGGTGTGGGGCAAACAACCTGTCCCTCAACTTGAGTAAGAAAAAGGAGGTTGTGATGGACTTCAGGAGGAATTCTGCTGATCACCCCCCACTGACCATCGACAGCTCGCCTGTCGAGAGAGTCAACAGCACCAAATTCCTGTGGGTGCACATCGCAGAGGACCTCACCTGGACCACCGACACCAAGTCACTTTCAAAGAAGGCACATCAGCGCCAACACTTTCTGCCGGCTGAAGAGAGCAAGTCTCCCTCCACCCATCCTCACCACATTCT
The DNA here is from genome assembly GCA_036571765.1 of Plecoglossus altivelis. Taxonomy (NCBI): domain Eukaryota; kingdom Metazoa; phylum Chordata; class Actinopteri; order Osmeriformes; family Plecoglossidae; genus Plecoglossus; species Plecoglossus altivelis. The sequence goes on from BROE01000022.1 coordinate 16,341,396, forward strand.
ACAGGGGCACAATTGAGAGTGTGCTGACCAGCTGCATCACTGTCTGGTACGGGAACTGTACTGCAGCAGACCGCAAGACCATCCAGCGGACAGTGAACACAGCTGCGATGATCATCGGTGCCCCTCTCCCCTCCATCCTAGACATTTTCCACACACGATACTCCAGCAAAGCCAATGGTATCGTTAAGGACCCCACTCACCCCTCCCACAGCCTCTTACAGCTCCAACCATCAAGCAGACGGTTCCGGAGCATCAGAGCCCGCTCTGCCAGACAGCTTCTTCCCCCAGGCTGCGAGAGCCCTGAACTCTCCCAGGTCTCTCTGACTCCCCACACAAAACTAAGATAATCTGAAAATTTGCACTAGTCACTCACCCACTACACTATTCACTTTTCATACACACTGCTGTATGTACAAAAAATGCACAAAAGACTCTGTAATACATGTATTTTTACACGCTCATATTCCTTGCACATGTACAGTACTCTTTGCACATGTACAGCTCCCCACCGGTAAGTATTCGTAAGTTTGTATAGTTTGTATCTTGTTTAGTTTATGTATAGGAAAATTGTTATATTTATTTTAAATTGATTGTTGTTTGCTTGTACTGTTGTATGTCTGTACTTCTGTAGCACCGTGGCTCTGTGAGGCACGAAATTTCGTTCCACTGTATGCCCCCGAATGTAGCGGAATGACAATAAAGCACAACTTGAACTTGAACGATTTCAACGTCTTGGAAAAAACCCTGTCTCAGATTAAAAAATCACTTTACTCTCCGAAGAGTTGCTGTGGGTGGTGCGTTATAAGCAGTAGTATAATGCCTGTATTAGCCTACGGCTGGTGGAAGTCCATGCGACTCAACCAAAAAACATTTCAAGAAAATCCTTACACAACCGCAAGTCGGTGATATGATTAAAAAACTCACCTTTTATTGTCAAGGGAATTGGTCGGGCGAGTGGATTTTAAAACAGGACAGTAGCCTGCAGACGTTAGAACTTAAAGTCTCTGTTTTCCTATTAACCACGTCTTTGTGGGGGCGCAGTTAGTTATCTTTATAAACTGATACGACAGCCGTGGTGGGAGGTCTCCCTCACTGGTCCGACGTTGGCAAGTGCACGTTCAATTCCCCAGTTTAGTAGATACCCTGAGAGACGTTAAGAAGTCTCGGCGTCATCACCAAGTTATAACAGAATACTGAATAGGAAACCAAATAAGCCACTTATCGGCTGCCCCCATGACGTTTATAAAGTAGCAGAAGTAACATCTGTAGCTGGGAGTTTCCATAGCATCCAATAGAGAACCCAACAGCCGATGATAAACTTTCCACTTCAAACATCGCAGAGAATGATTGGTTTCAACGTCTAAAGCTTGATGAAGCTCAAATTCGCAGGCTGTTTCTCGAAACTCGATGAACTGACTTTCGAACTGTTGAAATATGATCACAGTAAATCATGATAACTCATGATAACACATAACTTCCACAATATTCACTTAGTACTTTGAGAAGCGCACCTCGGACTCTCCCCTCAGTAAATGTTAGATTGGTTAGACCAATGCGTCTTATTTGTCGCGATTTCGGTTTGCGTATCTAGTAAACCTTCCTTTGACAAGTTTTGTCCGTTATTAGCCTGCTAGGAGCTTTATGCCACTTAATGGTAGCGAAGAACAACGAGAATAAACACTAAATATATGTACAATCTTTATTACATAACTGTCGTTCAACCTTATTTACAATGATAGAGATGCACTACAGTGTGAGTGTGTGTTACAGATCTGGACACAGTATGGACACCAATATTCACACAACCTGACATTGACAGTCTACAATGCAGAAAGTCATCCACCATGCAGCCACCATGCAACTGAGAGACTGCAGTGTCCTCTATGGACAATAGAACATGATTGTTACTGATATCCGATACAAATTTAATCATTGGTAGACCAGGAGACTACAGGGTGTATAGGTTTTCAGAATGCCCATTTATCCATCCATTAATTCATTCCTTTATGCCTCCGTTGACCAATCCATCCATCTTTCTTTTTTATTTTCTTGTCTTTTTTTACATAAATTTACACGTTGCCCAGCGTTTTTCTCTCAGAACATGGTGTCCTCTTGCCCCTGACCGGCATGTGATACCTCAGCTCCTTCCAAAACCGTGGCGATGGACGCAAAGGGGGCGTTTCCTGGCCTTGCACCCCCTCCCGCCCCTCCTCCTCCCCTCTCTTGAAGGTCCTGCAGGCCGTGTGGTTTTTACGGAGACGCACGGCGCCCTGCTTCTTCCGTAGCTGGCGTAGTGAGGGCGGGAGGGCGGCCAGTTGGGCCGGGAGGAGCTCCTCCAGCTCCAGCAGCACCACACGCAGACTGCCCTCCAGCAGGGCGTGGCGCATGGCCGTCTCTCGCTCGAACCAATGCTGCCACGCCTCAGAGACGGCGCTGACATCGCTGCAGCTGAATGTGGAGGCGGAGTAGAGAAGCAGGAGACGCCGGCTGGCCCGTATCCTCTCCTCCACCACGTCTACCACAGCTAGAGGGTAGGAAAAACAGAACAGGTCATATTAGGTTTATTTTAAATGATTATGTGCTGTAATGTTGTGGTGTTTCAAGACAGGCAACAGTAACTAGAGAAGGTACATTTCTGAGTAAATTTGCTAGTTAGTTTATATCTCTCCAAACCCAATGAATAATCATATAGTGACCAGACTAATATCAAACTTCCAAATGTTTAGGCACCTAGCACAACAAGCCTTTCCAAAACTATATTACTAGGGTCTTGCTTTCTGTAGCTATGGTCACCTTTTATCACAAGTTCCGTTATTATTGAATGACATTTCTTTCCAGGACTTATGATCATCCTTTGATGTCCCTGGTGTATTGCTTGCATAATCAATCTGCCCCCATGATACTAGCTGAGCAACAATACCAAGACAGGGAGACAAATCTAAGGAAGTATGTAGCCAACTGGTTGGTAGCTAGTGGCTAGCTACCAGATGATAGCTGGTGGATCCAGTGCTTTGGAGAGCTAACTGGATAGCAGTTACAGTAGCGTTAATGATAGCAGCCATAATGTATACTTACGCTCACCTGGACGATGCCGACTGTAGTGGTAAAGTAGTCCTTCGCTCCATGCCAGGGTAAGTAACTACTAAGTAGTGTGGGGAATTTCTAACCAGAATGAGGGAGAGCCCACTTCTTTTTACAGTCAAAGTTTTACTAGCTCTAGTGGTACGTTTTTATTTTTTACATACGGAAGGCATTTTGTTTTGGTTTTGATCTAGTTTGCAGTTCATAGCTAACCAACAATCTCCCTGCTAGCTACCTAACATAAACCGAGAAACAGCTACAGAACTGACAGGCCTATATCGGCAATGTAGCCAGTTATGTTTTCTGCAATAACACCACCCTAGTCTGTATATTCTGTCAGCTGTAACTAGCAATGCAGGTAGCAAAAAACTTTGCTGTGTGACACCACATGCCATAGTGACATTTGTGACCATATTCTTATTTCCCACCCTGTATTTCCCAGAGTGGGAAATAATCATCAATAAATATCAACGCAATATAATGCTAAGTGTGCCTTGATGATAGCAAGCACACTTTATTTTCCAAATAATGTTACAAAATTGGTGCATGTGCAGCTGTGGTGTATGATTCAGGTATGAGACTCCTGATTGGTCATTGTTCAATCCCACATTCCTTACCCTCTCCTGGTAGGTTATCTCGCCCCGGTATGTAGAGCTTGTAGCCACACTTCCCCTCCAGCACCTGGGGCATCGTGTGGAGGGCAAACCCCTCCACCTCCTTGTTGGCTCCGTCTCCAAACAGCCGAGGATAAGCCACATAGGCGTCGTACAGCTTCCCATCAGTGTCTAACATGGACAGACAGGGGGCGCCAAAATCTTATATGCGGCCGATGATTTTGGACTGAAAACACCACAGTGCACCCATCAGTGTGTAACAACAGGGGCAAAGTAATACCTTTGTTACTGTGTACAACATCAGCAGTAAAGTGTCATGCACAGTTCAACTCACAAGTACACCATGTCCTGTACCATCCAACTATTCTGCTTTTTTCGATTTAAAGAGATCGTCAATTTATGAGTGTGGTACCAAAGCAGAAGTTTGTTGTTGTTGCGCCTGTGTTTCCTGTAAAAGCCTTGAACCACACATGCAGCGCTCAAGGAAGTTCATCTCGCATATGTACCCACTTTGGCCTTCATGTGTGGTTAGGAGTACAGGGGAAATGATGTGATGTTTAGAAAGTACGTGTGGCCGTTTGAGTGAAACTTCGTTTGAACGTTTGCTTTTTTTGTGAGGCATCATATGGAATTTCCATTTCTTTCAGCTGAATCTGAATTTTGTCTTAGAGCATATGGAGGCAAGAGACACACGCACATACCTGTGCTTTTGTAGAAGAAGGGGAAGACTCCCCTGAAGCAGAGCACTATGTGGATCTTGAACAGGTAGTAGAAGACCACAGCAGCAGCGAAGTGCAGAGCCAGGCAGCCCACCACCAGGCCAACAGGCAGCACTAGGTTGGGATCTGTGGGGGGTTAATAACTAGGATCAATAAAGAAACTCGCTCACACTCGTTGTTACATAAACAGAAGTGAGGTTCCACTAGGATAGACAAGGTTCAAATACTGTTAATGAGGATTAACAGTCATTGGTGAGTTAACAGTATCTTAGGTTGTTTTTTCTCTGACCTGTGGGGATGAGTGTGAACTGTGCGTCTACACGACCACGGAAACTATAGACTTCACATGAGAAGTTGACATAGAAGTCCTCCTGCTTCACTTCAGAGAACGTCAGCAGGTGATATAGCCACACCCCCTTTTCACCCTCCACCTGTCTCTGGTCCCTGGCAGGGAAAAAAGAATACACATATGAATGGATGGATGGATGGATGGATGGAAGGGTGGATGGAGATACAGATGTTACTCACTGAATTTGAGAGTTCTTGCTTTGAGATGGAAAGTAATGCAATGCATATCGGGTATGGCTACAAATGGTGTGCTATTGAGGTTGAATGCTTAGAATACAAAGTTAGTTTTAAATTACATTACTTTAAAGTGTTCACTGCATATTATATATTGCTTACAATCACATAATAGCGGTTTTACACTGATTTACATTCCAAATTTTAAGAGGATAGACTTTGTGACAACAATCTTTTAGCCTCTTTGTCCACTGACACATAACACTTAAGATGGCCTGGTGATGGTGAAGTGAAGAAATAATAATTAATTGAATAAAATGTATAATCAATCCATTAATCCATCTTAACCCTTTGTCGTTTTTCTGGTCGCAACTTTATACCAGTTCCATTATTACCTTTTACGAATTAACTTTGATTGAAATACGAAACCATTCGTTATATTTAATGTATGTTTTGTACATAACATTTATACAATTGAGTGGTACTTAGAGTACTGAGCTGGTAATAAACTTCCACCTTAAGCGGCTCTCGTCTAACAAGACTCTTTTCTTATTATGCGTGGACACTGAGAGTGTGGAGAAATGGGCAGCATGAGGGCAGAGCGGAAATGACCCATGTTAACCCCCCCCCATTCACATGCATGCCATCTATTGCGTGTGGGCTTGGCAGCTATCCTGCTGTGGCCATCATCAACATCATCAACTCATTGTCTTGGTTCTATCTTGACTTCAAAACGCCCAGCATACCATACCGTGAGACTAAATACTTTACGGGCCTTTCGCAAAGTTAACCCTCAAAAATAAACATTGGGTTAAAAAGCCATGATTCAAGCTCCACGATGAACTGAACATCTGGATACAGCTGTGCACAGACAGACATACAAACAGACATACAACCAGAGAGACAGACAGACCCGAGAGACAGACAGACCCAAGGACAGACCCAAGATATAGACAGTCAGATCCGAGAGACAGACAGACCTGAGAGACAGACAGACCCGAGAGACAGACAGACAGACAGACCCGAGAGGCAGACAGGCAGACAGACAGACAGACAGATGAACCTACGGCCGTGCTTCGTGGTAGACTCTGTTGGTGGCATTCTGGTCGATGTATTCGTCAGCAACCTTGTCTAGCCAATACACATCCACAAAGTGGTTCCCCACACATGGCACAAATACATGACAGACCTTGCTGAAGGATGAGCCTGTACACGCATAGAAATGCATACAAAAACACGCGCCCATCACTTAGACACCTGGGGACTGCTCAGACAACCATTGCAGGATAAAGGTAACTTTGATTTTCATCAAGCACACAGAGTCCAATTTAAGTCCAACTAACATATCACATGATACAAATGACACAAAGCAGTACAAAATGACCAACACTGTAAGGTGTTCATGCAGTCAGCGGTTGATCAACTGAACTCACCTAACTCTGCCTTGACCACTTCATTAACAGGCTCCACTATTCGAGGCAGAAGGACGTATTCCTCTGAAATGACAACAAGGATGCTGTTAGGATCTGCTGCTGCCACTCTCAACAAAACAAACTTAAGTTAACATTCAGGTGATTCATCTGGGTGCGAAAATTTGGTTGAGCATGTGCAATACATAGTTAGTTCTGAATGGTGGTTTATAACACAACGCATGCACTCATTGCCAAAACATTTGGTCTGTAAAACAGCCCTCCTGGGCTGCCTCTGTGCGCACACCCTTTCCTGTTTCCCCCTCACCTTTCACTACACAATCAATGGTGGCTGACATGCTCCTGGGCACCCCAGCAAGGTCAAAGGTGATGGTACATGTGTAGAAGCCTCTGTCCTCAAGTTGGACCCCTGCCAGCTTTAGATCTTGGCCCCCATGGATGTAGGTATACTTATCTTTGTTCTCAATGAGCTTGCAGCCCTGAAATGGTTTTAATGAAGAAGTTGTCAGACAGGGTTTGAACAGAAACATGATCAGTGCAAATGGTAATAAGACTTTGAAGTGCTTTTACTAGTACTAAAACTAGTCAAATCCATAAAAAGTACTTTCAACTTTACAAATACAATGTATTTGTGTGTGGTTACTATAGTATTTATGAACACCAGTTATACATCATTTCTGTAAAAGGCAGTGCATCTTCATACAGTATTGTATCGTAGGCCTATTTAGAAACATCTGATTTGGATCAAATGTCTGCTTTTTTTGGCATTTTTATATACAATTAAGTTACTATGAAGCACTTCAGTGAAGACATTCCTCACCTCAGAGCTCGCCTTGTACCACTGGAAGGAGTAGAAATCTCCTATTTCATTTAACTGGTCCTTTAGTGGACAAACCACTTTGTCATTGACAAAGTTCGTCAGGGTCTGAGGGAATGTATTGGGACGATCACAAGGTGAGTTGGTTTGGTTCACGATCAGCAAAGTAGCCAGTGAGAAACACTGGGATGGAGTTCTGTTGGCCGGAGAATGGGGGTCAAATGGTCAATGGATTGCTTTTAGAAAGTGCATTTATCTATCTGCATCTAGCAGCAATCAAAGTACTTTCAATCACACTTTCTCACACGCACACACACACGCACAGGCAAGTTTGCGCCTAAAAAACACTCATTTGTGCACAGGTTGATACAGAAACGATCAAGTCCACAGCACTGATCAGATCAAAGGTATATGTATACTGAATTAATTCACTGGACATCTAGATTCAATATGTCTCTTTGGAGAGTATTTCAAAGAGGCAGTTCAGTTTTGATTAGCCAAAACACACACAAAGTCAAACACATTGATGCCCAAACTCTCACAGATACATATTAGTGAACAACATGTCCACCATGAAAGAAAACACTAGTTAGTGAGGAGGATGGTCGTGTTCTGTTGGTACCTCACAACACACAAGTATTTTCCCGTATCCTGCAGCGAAGCATTGAGGAACCACAGAGTGGTGCCCCTGACCAGAGTACGTTCTGTGGCCCCGCTCAGCTCCAGTCCCTGTTCGCTGTACCACTGGATGTTGTAGGAGACGTTCCAAAAGTCAAACACCTCAGGGGCTACCAGGGTGCAGTTCAACAAGGCCGCCTCCCCTACCACTGAGAACGACCGCTCAAACTGCACGCCGTAATCCTTACAGTCATCTGCAGAGAGAGGCAGCAAGGGAGGACGAGGGAAGGGAGGTCACTGATGAGCAAACACACACACCGGTCCACTGGTCCACTAACACAAGAGGGCAATCTTTTGAATTTGTCATGCCTAATGACTATCTCACTTTTAATCTTTAATATAAACCTTTTCTTCCTCTGTCTCTTTCTCTCCGCCATTTATCAATGTGGTATTTAGTACTTTGCAGTCCTTTATGTCTGCATTTTAGTGGTGACATGAACAGGTGATTGAAATGATGGTCCTATTTACCCCCTGCTGCTGAGGAACTGCTGATGAGGCTGAGGGCTGAGAGGAGGAGAACGTTCCGGAGCCGACCCATGTCTGCAAGACAGAAACAGCAATTACTGGTATGGATACTACCATTAGTCACACAAGACTATAAATAATCTATATAAAAATACATGTCCTCCAGAGTGCATAACAGTCCGAGCTCAGACAGCAAAGAGCTCACTCTCAAATGAGTAGCTCTACAGTACGTCAAATAGTCCATCGCACTTAGAGGCCTGTCTGGTGCAAATAAATGAATTGGGTAGTGCCATATTTGATTTATTTAAGAAAACTTGTGCATTTTGAAAAGCCATGTACACGTCATGGGCACTTAGTAAGAAACTCGTGAACAAGGTCCGGAATTATTGAGTCACACACAGGCTTACAGTCTGAGCTTTCCCATGACCACAAAACAGACTACAGTTTTTTCCTAAGAAATTCACTGACAGAATAAAATTGTTGCAAATAAAACCACCTCATTGAGGTGATCACTCAAACTACATTAACTGGTATTTCTTGCGGTAAAAAAACAACAACTCGCACACATTCCCTCGGAGGTGACACGTCAGTTCGCCAACATTCCTGGAGGTGAGTAATATCTCCACCTCAAGGTGCGAGTCTGCTGAGGCGATGTGTGGGCGAGCCTGCACACCGACTGATATCAGGAATCTGCAAATCGGTTCAACAGGATGTGGGAAACAGAGACTAAGAACCAGGCTACAAATGGCCGTAAAGCATGCAGTGTGAGGACCAGAAGCTCTCATCTGAGCCACCACAGAACCAAGAGGCCTGCTTCTGATGATCAGAACCAGCAGGGTGCAGTGGTGGGACGAACCAGAACAGGAAGAGGAGCGTGGGAGACAGTGGGGCCAAGTTGTGGGGGCCAAAGGAAAATAGCTGAACCCGCCAAGGTTTCACATCCTCTCCCATCCACTTTGGACTTTCAGAGGATACTTGACATCCAATTCTATTTCCAAATTCCAGAAATAAGCACAGCTTTAAAACAGCACTAAGAGAGAGAGAGACAAAGTCTTCAATGTGAATTTACTGAATTTCTGTGCACATGACACCTCAAAAAGCTACAGGGTCACAATACCCCAAGTTGTCCTTCTGTCTGCAGGAACAACGCTCCCAAAATGCTGATGAGACAGAACGTTTACCGCAGTCGTGGCGTAAAACGTCCATCAAGGACAAATTTGTGAAATGCGCACTCAGTCTTTCGCAACAGCCCAGTGCCAGCGAGAGTGTTTGAATGGGTCTTCAAGCCGAGTCCTCATGTGATGTTGACTCAAACACAGCCATCTTGGGTCGTCGATCTTTGACCATCTGTTTTGCCTCTATAATAGTAAACATGTTGAAACAGTTAGTCCAAGCGCACGGGCCCTCAGTGAGCTACTGCAGCAACACAACGCTGAGGTAATGCTCCTTAAGCTCAAACGGATGTGCCTATGGCTCTTGACGGACCTCACACTAAAACGTGCCGCTAGCTTTCAGAAATCCACTGAGACGGTGAAGTGAATGTCCTCTTCAAGCAGACATAAGTGAACTCTTACTCTTAATTTTACGATCCTCTGCCTTGGTTGGGTGTGAATGTTATGATTACGGTTGAATCACACTGAGCCATAGCAACCATTCTGTTGTCATCGTAAACATCTTTTCACAATGCCTTTGATTAAATGTAGCTCTTCAACGGTCAAATCGAATTATGTTGTTTATGGCCATTGTGGTGTGAAAGGTTCACATCATAAAGAATTTATTATCAACAATTCTGATTCTATTAAGTATTCGAAGAAAGAGTATATTTGAACAACATTTCTCAATTTCTTAGGTTAAATATTTGTATGTTAAATACTGTTGATCCGCAACAAATAGGTAGAACAGACGATCACATATGAGCAAAGCCATGCAAACAGAGAAGAGTGTGAAAGGCAGAAAGAGAGGGGAAGAGAGAAAAGGAGGGGAAAAGTCGCAAATATAATATAATAGTCAATAATATTTGTGACTATGATATATTATACTATAACAGTCTGTAGTATGTCATGTAGTATAATAGTATAGTGTTATAGTCACGAAACTGGAAATGTGCAAAATAATGCTGAACTCCCCTAAAAATCTAAACTTGTCCACACTTGCAGTCAATATTCACTCTCTTCACAGACATGTGGGTATGTCTGTATCTATGTCTACCGCATGAATATAACAAGGAATGGCTTCCCATGATTTTCCTAACAGGCATATTGATGACGTTCCGTGTGGCTTCCATTAGAATAGTTGCTATCTGGACACACAAACCAACTTGATCATTCGCAAAATCATGCAGAAAATTACTTCTTATGACAATTCTATCAAAGAAACGTACTGAAAGTAATTAAAGTAACTAAATTCTGTATGACTGCTATTCAAGATGGTCTTGTGTAATATCATGCTTACATAATTAAAGAGCCTTTTCAAATGATCTGCACCTGATTAAGAGAAAATTGAGATAACCATGTTAGTATTTGTACATAAAAACCTAGCCTGAATATGGGTCATGTTTACCTGTGATGTTAGCTCTGATTTTGGGTTAGTTTTCTAGAATCTAGATAATGGTTTGGTAGTGGTGATTTGCTTGGGAACATTCTGATTAGGGTGATGGAAATCATCCAGGACTGACAGCTTCTCTGAAAGAGCAGAGCTGGGAAAAGACACAAAGGTTTAAGGTCAAATAGTCGTGATTTCAGTGGAAAGCGATGCTGATGGAGATGGAGATAATGTTACAGAGAAAAGCACAGAAGCCAGACAGCTGTGAGTCACAACCACAGGAAACCTCAACCATGTCACAGGAGGTAGACTCAAAACACAGAGAACGATCACCTACTATGATAACTATAAGAGTCCCCATTCAGCGCCGTAGTTAAACAGATCTAGTAGAAGATCTAGTTTCAATATTGACATCAATTACGTTAATATCAATGAATTCTGAAGCTCCTTTTCTGCCCCTCCAGTTTAACAGCCACTTATGAAAACCAGCAGGCCCCATAAACAGGCTGTGATTAGTCATGACATGAAATCACCCATGGATTCAACTCCTTATCAAATGCAGGGGTGTCAAACTCAGGTCTTTGAGGGCCGCTGTCCTGAAGATTTTCGATGTTTCCCTGCTCCAGCACACCTGATTCTTATGATGGGTCGTTATCAGGCTTCCACAGAGCTTGACAACAACTCATTCATTAGAATCAGGTGTGCCGGAGCAAGGAAACATCGAAAACCTTCAGGGCAGCGGCACCTCAAGGACCGGAGTTTGACAACCCTGGATTAAAGTAATACATCAAATCATGTAGTCTGGAGAGTCTCTCTCCCAGCATAAAACAGGCTGCTTCTATCAGAGGAAAGACGTAGAGGGTAGGCTCACCTAGAAACAGCAGAGTTCCCAAAGCAGTAAGGGACTGCAAGCAGCGTGAGAGGGACTCACTTCTGATCAGCCATCTGAAGCTGACGGCAGGATAGCCAAGCACCCGAAAATACTGGAGAGCGGTTTGACCAATGAAAGGGCAGCCACGTCACTTGTCACAGGCATTCATGACTGCAAGCTGGTCAAGCAAGGGACCCTCCTAGTAGAGTTACATGGTGGAAAAGATTCCATGTTTCTTATGGTGTATGAGGAGTTTTGTCTTGTTGCTTTGTACTGCATCAGGCTTAATGCATGTGCTGTATCCAATTGATTAAGAAATGCTACACAATAAATTATTTAACAGCCTATGAAACTATACACACTCATTTTTCTCCAATGGTATTTTGTAACTTTGCTCATTTAATTTGGACTGATATTTATATTGTAAAACATTCCATGCAAGTTGTCTTCAAAGCAGACCGGAGTTTTTCATCACAATTTCAATTATATTCACAAGAACCCACCAACAGATATTGGTGATCTCAGTAAAGTTTATTTTCACCAATATCTGAATTCATCGATTCAATCGGGTGAGGTGCGGGTGTGATCTCACTTCAGATTCCGTCTTTATTCGTTGACTAGGAACAGCAACAAGGTTTACTCATAGTCATGTGCCTTCAAAACTGCAAGTCCGCCCTTCTTAACTACCTTGAGTTTCAGGCGTGAAGCCGCAAGTTGCACGCCCAGGTGTAGAGCTGAGTTTCTCGGAAATGTGAAGAATTAGCAGAAGAAAATCGAAAACGCCAAAACAATTTGGATCACTTTATGTCACGTCATATTACCCGCATGCTCTGCGTGGTGGGCTTAGTAGCCAAGGCGTAGCCCCATTATACGTTTTGTGTTTCTCAGAGAGAGGTATATTTCAACGTTTCACATGACAAACAAGTAGAGTTGGATATAAGTAGCCTATATTTAAGAGGAAAATTGCAACGTAACCAATCCATCACGTCTCGCTGCACACCGTTTTCACCAGGACTACTGTAACCGAACATTTATGGATTTCAATTTGCTTGAATGCGCTACACAAAATGGGAGTCCGAACAAACGACCTAGTTAGATTAACATTCAAGATATGATGACACTTAAGGTCTTAGCAGCCTACATGTATCACAAACTAGTTTAACTTACCCGTCAGGCCTAGTTCTCTTTTCGTTTATTTAAGTTCATTTTAGTTTCCCAAATGTCCCCTTCAAAAAAAATACACAGACGACTGTATAAACTCGCAAAATTAGCTCTTCCCCAAATCAGATTTTTCTTCCGAACAAAAATCATTTTAGTGAAGGAGATGTATGTTGCAATATCCTGGATATCGTTGGAAGGCTGACACGAAGGGTGTTGAGCAATTGTAATAGGGAGGGAATATGTGTTGTGTCTACAGTAAAATACACAATGTAGGCCTACACGTTTTGATTTGTTTATGTTATGAATTAGTTACTAAGTTAATACATTACTAAACATAGACGTCAAAATTATGGGTGTTGTTAGACTTGTCGGTTCTTGTTTCGAAAATTCATTTTAGTCTTTCAATAGAATCATACAGGTTTCGCCTGTAATATTTCACGTTCTCATGAGATCAATAGGATGTGTTCCCAAAGCTGACTCAATCTTTCTTGTACTCGGCAACTGACAAACGACAGCGATTGAATATACGCTTTAACCTGCTTCTAGTTTAGAGGCAAACTTCACTGAAAGAGAGAGACCTTAATATTACGTTGTAATTCATTGCCACCTAGTGGCTGAGTGTTACAAGAGACTCGCAAACATCAAACCAGATATCACCTAGGTCTAACATGGCTTCGAACTAAATGTACATCTGCTTGGAATTGAATGCTTATTTTAAAAACATTTATTCAGCAACATGCCTCACCAAAGACACTATGGTTATATTTTCATTGAATACATCGGTTTGGGAGCTCTGATAAACTCCAACAGGCCCATCTTTTGAAATCCAGTCACCTCCAACAGTATTTTGACTGGACTCATTCATTCATTCATTCATTCATTCATTCATTCACGTAAAACCAACTTTGCATGTTCATTGGAACATGGAAATGTTAAGATCAGGAGGTGCTTAGTGCAATTTAGTCCCAGGTGTGACAGCTAGAGAGAGCTGTCTTCTGCAGCCAGTACATAGTGCTCCTTCCGCCAAGGCCTGAGCAGGTGACACAGAAGCACGGAGATCACCAGCAGGAAGGCTATCACAAAGCCCACCGTCCCCATCAGCCACAGGGTCTCCGAGTCTGGGGGAGGAACACAAGGGAGGGGGCAGGTGAGCGGGAGGTTGGGCGCCGGCCTACCAAATCGATCACCTTCTCCGTGTATTTACGTTGTGGCAGATACAAAACGCGCGAGTCGTCAATGACAATAGCACCCACCGTCTAGTCTGATGACGGCCTGCACCTCCTGCTCTCCAGCCTGGTTGTGAGCCACACACGCCAGAATTCTCTTGGAGTCTGCCCCGGTCAGCCCCCGGATCACCAGCCTCACCTCCACATGACAACCCTCCTCCACTCTGGTTGTCCTGCCAACGCACAGTAACACTCAGTCAGGGTCAGGGTCATGATGATCTCAACCCAAAACAACCAGATAAGATTGTTTCTTTCAGATTGGTTATGGGCTATGGTGTTTACCTGAGAAGCACAATGATGCAGATACACTTTTTGATACAAAACCTTATCAAACGTAAACTGTTTGCGTCGACAATGTGTTCTTTCAATGTCTCCCATGACTGAATTAAAGAGATTGAAATACAGTTTTAAATACCTCCTCTCGCTCTGTAGACCCCGGCCATCAAGGTTGGAATCCTCCAGTAATTGGCCATCAACCAACCATTCGACCATGGTGGAGTTTAATGATTGGCAACGCGTCAGAACCTTGCATAACATCTCCAGTTCTGCACCTGATAGGAATGGGTGAATATGCATAAGAAGGTTATGACAAAGAATGTATGTGTTGAAATGCACCTGTGATAAATACCCCTGTGGATGGGTTGCAGACACTAATCATAGAAATCTAGGAATCTGCGGTTCTCAAAATGTTTCCAAAGTCAAGGGTATATGGAAATGATTCTCACCAGAACGACCTTCAAACACGGCTCCATGTGGAGGAAGCAAGATCCTTGGTCGCTGTAGTACTGTCGCTGAAACACAACAAATGAGAAAGCACGACAACAAACCAGTCAACACCCTGCTGACATCACCAGTTACCGTACGAGTTATCATCTGACACTCCCCATCCACTTTATCCCATCACTTAAGGCTTGTACCCTCCACTGTTTCTGAGAGGAAATCTGTATTCTGACATGTGGTGTTCCCTAGTCTGAGTGTTCGAGAGACTTACTGTGGACTGTGCTCTGGAAGGTCTTGCCAGTCGGGGTGGAGGTTGTGGTAGTGGCCAGACTTGAGGTTGGGGTTAAGGCAGGACTTAAGGTTGGAGATGAGGCCAAGCCAACGCTGGTCTGAGTGGTGTGGCTTTGTGGGACTATCTTAGGCACTTGGAGGAGAGACAGACACACTTCTATGAGACCCAACCTCTCATAAGCTGAAAGAATCACTAAACTATACCAGGGTTGTCCAATCCTGGTCCTCGACGACCACGGTCCTTAAAACTTTAAGACGTTTCCATGCTCCAGCACACCTGATTCTAATGAATGGTCATTATCAGGCTTCAGACGAGCTTTAGGACGACTCATTCATTAGAAGCAGGTGTGCTGGAGAAGCGAAACATCTAAAACTGTCAGGACAGTGGGCCTTGAGGACCAGGGTTTAACAACCCTGAACTAGAAAGTTTGAAACTTCAGTCCTACATGATTACTACACATCTGAGGTAAACATACAGCTCTGGAGGAAAACAACTGAGAGGACACAACACTGATTCTTATCATTTAAAGAAAAAGTAGAAGAAGATTATTTTGAATGAGAAGAAGTAGGGTAAGATTTAAGAGGCAACTGCAGGAACAGAAGGGTGTACCCTTCTGTTCCTCACACAATATTATCCTTCTAAACTTTTTTTGATGGAGGAAAATGTGCGATGTTTTTCTTTTTTCCAGAGCTGTATATCATTTTGAAAGAGAACCTGTCACATTAAGAACATGTTGGGAGCTAAAAGCAGAGCTTCTTGGAACCGTTCAACATTGGGGCAAACGATGCAGCACGGTTTCACTACTATTGCAGCTTATGACACAACACACAGTTCAAATGTTGCTGTTGAACGTGTGCGAGGTGAATACCCCTTTAAACCTGATGATGAATGTGGAGTAAAATTAGAGAGCAGCCAATTAGAGAGCAGCTTACTTTTGATATGCAGCTTCAAGATTCTGCTCACTGTGTACAGGCGGTTGTTGGCATGCACTTGCAGAACACATGTATAGAAACCCTCGTCTGATTTGCTCACGTCAGTGATGACCATCTTATTCCATCTCTCTCTGTAGTAGCGACCACTGTCCATAGGGAGCGCTGTTGGTCTGGAGTCCTGGAGTAGCACCACACAATGAAACGTAAACCAAATGAAAAATGATAAACAAGAAGTTCTGTGGTGCACTAAATACACACACACAAACACATAAACAGATATGGCAACACAATAACAGAAAAGCACACACTCACATTCAATCACGCATGCATGCATACGCACTCACACAGCAAAGCAAAGTGCATGCTACTATTCTCCTCGTTTCCTACCTTGAACCATAGAATCTCCTGTGTTATGTTGAAGGCTGAGATGTGTGGGCAGGTGAGTGCTACGTCCCTTCCTGGCGGGTCGAATATAGGGTAGTGCATTTTGTCTATGCCACTCAACATGTTCTCATACACTTGCAAAGTGATGTTGCCTGTTATGCAGACAGAGTCCTTTCTAAAGATTGGAGACAGATACAGACAAAATGTTGGCAAACCATGTCAGAGAGACGTTAATCATGTTTCAGTTTTGTTCAAATAGCCATGCCCAGCCAAGCTTCTGGCAGTGTCTAACCAAAAATACCATCAGCCTAGCCCGACCCAGCCTGGCCCAGCTCTGCTGTGAGAAACATTCCCACCAACCCAGCACTGTGAGACGGTACTTGTATCTCAGCACGAGTATAGTGTAGGTTAACCACCTGTAGATGCAAGTGTATTGTCCAGAGTCAGACAGCCGAGCTGGGAGAAGCCACAAGTTCTGTTCTCGGGTCAGAACCCGTTTATCCTCCGCCTCCTCCGCCTCCTCCAGGCCAGTCGCTCCGTTGCCCTTGACGATGAGGAAGCTGTAGCTGCCTGGGCTGGTGAGGAGGTTCCGTTTGGTGAGGAACCCGATGAGCCCCGGGCAGCCCATAACCACAGCCTCACCCTGGACACGGAACTGGTCCAGCTCCTCAGACACACTCACGCAGCTGTCTGGGGGACGGGCAGAGCGTCAGAATCACCAGCAGCCAAAAACATTCATTCATACAGCCTGGATACATCAAACGGGTACTTAATCAGTCCTGTTTCACTGTGATATCAGTGGAAACTGGAATTCAGTAACATGAGAGCAGAGAGAAGCACAGACATCAGTCACTGACAGGATACAGAGTTTCGTGCACATGTGTTGTAATTTGCTGAGACCATGAAATTCATTGATGTGTGCTTTAGTGAGCAATGTTTTGGGGCATCTAACCTTGCGACCACGCTGCACTTTGCATTTATACGAATATTCTGGGCTTTCTAACGATGTCTTAAATGTGAACAGTCATTTCATTCTAGTTAGTTCTTTCAGTTACAGGCATGAAACTGTAACAAATATGGGAACAATATTGCAACATTTTTGTTTAAAATGTTTGTCAGCAAAACACTCATGTCATGTCATAAGTTTCAAAGCTTCTCATGTTAAAAGCTTTTTTCCAGGTTTCAGGAGGACTGTTTCGGACTGGTCTTGACTCATTATCAATAGAAGAGTGACTGAATATCTTGATTTTCTACAATGGTACACACAAACACACATGGATGCACAAACTCTCACTTACCTTTCGGGAGAGAAGGAAATCCACAGACTGGATCCGAGATGAGCAGAGTTAACACCCATACCACTGCGGCTATAGAACACTGTATGAACAGATTCATACTTTATATTGATGCACTTACAACTCCTAAACTGAGACACACACACATACTTCAAACTAACATGTCTCTATAGCATGTGTTCCATCTCACCATTTTGCCCTGGGTGCTGTTTATGAACAGTTTGCTGGGGGTGGATATATATAGGTTGTACTAAAATGACAAGAGTGACGCGGCCACAAACCAATTAGACCACGCCTAGAAACCTATCTAGAGCCAATCACACCCTGAAGAGTCACTAGGGTAGGACTAGGCAAAAGGGAATCAGGGTAAATCCTTTTGTTTGGGATGACACAATTTCATGATGTCACATCATAACGTCAGCTTATTGGGTGTCCTGCCCCTGGCATCACAAAAGCCGAAAAATCTGACGAGATAGCATCATTGAATGTTTTTGTTTGTGTATTCTGGTGTGCAAACGAGCTGCATCTTTCAGCACAAGATTGCATGTTAGCTTGAGCTGGAGAGTGACTTTTGTCATTTTCAGTTCTGTTTTGATTTCCTGTGTTGTCACTAGAGGTCAGCAGATCTGACCAGATGCAAACACTTTCCATGTATCCTCTCCCAAGATAAACAGGGTGAGGCAATGTTTCCATGTATCACCAAATGTAATCTAATACATCAAGTGAAACAAGAGGAAATCTCTGTCTCACTAACCCTCAGCATGACAGTATCATAGAAGTATGACACAGTGGTATATGATGCATGACACACTGTAACACCAAGTGGACTCATGACCAATACTGGCATTTCATTGACAAGGCACAATGAGTGATAAGCAGAGGAAATTCAGGTAAACGAGGAAAAAACGTCTGATAAATAAATACATGGAAATGATCACAGCAATGAATTGAAGCATATTCTGCGAGTCTTCTCTGTGATCAGTACATGCTGTTTGAAGTACATCAGATCATCAGAGGTACAACGCTGGAACGTGTTATATATTTGTATATTGAAATAAACCTTGTTCTCTATCCGAAGAGTTCAAGTTGCGGCAAGTTACGGCTGATTTAGTTTGTTGAAAAGCTTTCCCAAAATCTGATCTCTCGCAAAAATATTTAGTTTCCATCATGCTTATTATATGCATATTACATGCGTATTAATTAATAAACGATTGAAAAATAAAGAATTCTGAGACTTACCCAAATGTCCATGTTGATAACAGAAAGAAAGGCAGTAGGGATAGAGCGACTTCTGAGGAGCTTCTGTATGAGGCAGAGACAGCTGGAAGCTCTGGACGTGAGGTAGACAGGTGGCAGAGACAGCTGGAAGCTCTGGACGCGAGGTAGACAGGTGGCAGAGACAGCGGGAAGCTCTGGATGTGAGGCAGAGAGGAGGCAGAGACAGCTGGAAGCTCTGGATGTGAGGCAGAGAGGAGGCAAAGACAGCGGGAAGCTCTGGATGTGAGGCAGAGAGGAGGCAGAGACAGAAACAGAGAAGATCCGTCGAGTCTTTGGCTCTGTCCCTCAATGAAAAGAGGAGGGAACTCAACACTGGTTTTAAACTTTCCCTGCAGACAAGGAAACTTCTGCTGTTTCTCAATGAAGCGTACTGTTCCTCACAATGGGAACCCACACACATGCAACATGAGGATAGGATAATAAGGTGAGTTGGTAACCTCAAGATGTTGCAGTAAAAATATCCACCATAACACTGCAAGGTCGACCTCCTGCCTCCAACATCTGGTCTTTCAACACAAGAAAAACATCCATACGTTGGATTAACCTTGAGCACATCGGCATGCACATACGCACACTCACGTGCACTCACATAGAGGAAGTAAACAAAACAGTGATCCATCCAGTTTCCTGATGTTCACAGAGGAGGTTAGGCTTGGTGCAAAACAAGGATCTTACGACGATGCTGAGATTTATTGGAGCACCAATATTTCCTGATGGAATCTTTAATAACAGACCAGATGTCCAGGAACTGCGTTGAATGTTTTCGAATTTGAACTGCAACCATTCAGTATAACCAGCTTTGACCTGAGTGTTCCCAGCGGAGAGTAATCTGTAAAGTCAAACATGTTTAGACTATACCTGCACATCAACATATTGAGCAGTTGTGCTTTGAAAGCATTGGTCAATATGGGAAATTCCCTTGGCCGTGTGGTATGCATTGTGCGATGAGTTTTTTGTGTGTTCACGTTCCTGTGTATGGAGTTGCATGCACATGCCTCAGATGACTAAACTAGGAAGTTTTGTGTCATCTGTCCATCCATTCCCATAATCCTCTGTAAGTGAGCGATGAGTCTGGAATGCTTTGGTTTCACTCATTAACTATGTCATTGTTTACATAACCAGGGTTGTGTCCATGTCCATTGTTGTACCGGCAACAACACACTTGACATCTAGGTCTTTTACCAAGCCTATCTTTAGACCCGTCTCTTGGCAAGTTACTTGAAGTCACTGTTTGGGCACATTTGAAAACAGCTGAGCTGAAATTATGTTCGCTCATTTATGGGTGGCAGGGAGTTAAGCCTATGTGGAAAAACAAGAAAGGTAAAAAAAAAAAAAAAACTTCTTCAGTTGTGAAAAACCCAACATTGGACTATTGATGTGGAAGATCTTCAACAAGTACTGTAAAGTCGGACCAGAAGGGTCCGTGTCGACGATTGATGACAATGGAAGATCTGTTGGTTTCAACTTCTGGCGGATCTGTGTGGGCCGTGCCCAGCACAAAATCCTTGGAAAACAAAAAGCCATCTTCTCAAAAAAAATCTACAAATGTATTCTAGAGCTGTTGTTATTGCCGTTGTTATGTAAACTGGCCCAACATTGATCCTAGCAACCATACACTGTGTTAGCAATACGATGATCTCTCTTCCTCCGGCTTGCATGCCAAGCCTCTAACGATAAACACACCACTGAGATGAGGGTCAAACCTTTCCTGGAGAGAACAAAGAACCACATGTCTGCATCTCCGAGCAGAACATGAATTCCCGGATCCAGACCCCCACCCAGAAGATTATGCAGGTAAACACTGGCTTCAGGATGCACAATTCTATGGTTTCTCTCCACATTGCGGCAACATTAACCTTTAGTGTGTATCTTGGTGTCCCACCTTCTCTAGCCTGCTGTCCATGACAAGTCCACTACATGCCGGTTAGGACATTCAGAAGACTGTGACCACATCTCCTCGGACGTGAGGAGACCCTGGAGTTGGCGATTCAAACCGGAAAGTGTTACAAACATGTTTACGAAGGAATGGGAAAACCGCAAAACTCGGAACGTAAAACAGACTGCAAAACATTGATGAATGATGTAAAATCCCCCTGGGTGGCCATCTTCACCAGCAAGTGAGTCACCAAACGGCAGACTCAGCTGATTTCCAATCAGAAGGACAGTCATCAGTTTTGCCGTTAACAATGTGAATTCATCACTGACGCTTTAAGGAACTCTGATGCTCGTCCATAAAGTAGATGAAGAATGCAACATTTGCATGCAGATTTTTGACTGTGTGGCGATTTTGTGTCCTCAGGTGAATCCATGCCGTCACAGAGCTGATATGGAGCTGCGTGGGCCGTGTGGAAGGCAATGGAAGATCAATGACTTCATACCACCCTCCATGCATCTGATCCTCTCTCTATCCACCTGTGCCATCCTCCTCTCTCTGGTTGCAGAAGAGCGATGACTGAGAACCCTTCGAAAAGAAAGAGTGTTGCAAGAGAAAAGACAAAGCCAAGATGTTTAAATTACTTTAGAGTTTATTCAAAGAAAAAAGACCTTCAGGAAAATGCAGGACCTCCTGTCATACACATAGCAACTTCCTGTCATACACATAGCGACTTCCTGTCATACACATAAGGACTTCTTGTCACGCATGGAGAGGACTTGGGCCAGGGTAGCAGAAACATTGGAGAGATAACACCTGCAATTAACGTTGTAGGTAACAACTTCACAATGCTGCCACAACACTGTGGCACCAGTCTGACGTCATCAGAATTGTGTATGCTTATCCCTTGTGAGTTTGTTATTTGAATAAAACTAGGATGTTTTATACAAGGCGAACGGAAACAAAATACGGGAAAAAGAAATGGACAAAAAGAAGCTTTTTGAGTAAAACATAAATATCATGATGCACATTAGTGTATCAAAACATTGCCTCTGTAAACATAACATCCACCTAGGGTGATCATTAGATTAAAACCACTGCAGCCACGTAATTACATGTAAGTCATCTTACAGAAACAACTGAAAACTATTGTTAAGATTCTCAACTAAGTCTAAAACTTAAGAATACACAAAGCTTTAAGTGAGATCTTAAAAACGTATTTTGATGTAGTGGTTTCTAATCATGTTTACACTTTAAATAATGTTGCCATCTTGTCACATCTTCAACTTTCTGTCAACAAGCGACTACTTTTTCGACGGTTTTGTCAGTTAATAACAATATCAATAGCCACAATTTGTGAATAAAGTTATATATTCCACGACTAAAGGTCTTGATGCAATGACAATGACAGAGTGGATTATCTCTGGAGACTAGCACAACAAGCTCAGACGGAACAGCATAGGGTCCATCACTCTGACTGCTTAGCCATTGATAACAAAAACAAAAAGTTGACAAAACAGATAACATACTCTATACACTGACTCCTAGTATGTTTCTAGAAATACCCATTTTTGGTCAGCGAAGGTCCACCACAGGGCTCAGATAATGGTTCATCACTTACCAGCCCCTCCCCCTGAGAGGGACAATGGTATGACCCATCACCGTGGAAACACAGTCACAGTGGTTCCTGGGTAATGTAGGAAAAACTCCATGTCAGAAAACGAGTCGGTTGGCGTAGACCGGGTCAGGAACGCGGAGGGGTGCTGGGACAGTTTTGTTTAATAGTCTTCACATATACAGACTACCACACGGTGAACAAAACAGCTCCTGTCTGTAAAAGTGGCTTTCCATCTCTCTACGGCGGAGCACTGTGACGACGCCACAGGTCCAGCAGTCCTCAGCGAACCCAGCATATAGCGTTTAGATTGTTCGAACCTTCCGTTCGTGGGCTGCTCTGCAGAAGGAGCAGACCAAGCTCACATACTGGTTATTCAACCTTAACCTTGTGTTAAAACTCGAAGTGGGTCTAAGGTTCCTGCGAAGAGCTTGTTGGACTGCTGTGAGAAGACCTCACAGTACAGCAGGCTCAGAAACGCCTCCAAGCTGCTTCACAAGGTCAGAATCTTGGCTAAACAACATCAAAGGAAGCAGAATTTTTTCTCTCTCCAAATACTTGAAATTGAACATCAAAATAGATCACCTCTGACAAGGAACCAAGTAACAAAAATGCCTCATGCCTTAGACCACCAAACAATTTATGCCATTCTACATTCCTGACACTTAGTGCGTTGCATTCGTTTAAACGTACGATGAAAAGAAATGTCGAAACCTCCGAAAACAAACAAACATAGCCTATCTGTTAAACTACTGAATGTTACTGACCACTTTCCTGCTACAGACAACGACGTTCACATCTTCAACTCTCCTGCCTGTAGGTCTATGTACATATACATACACACACCATCCCCTTCCTGTCTTCTCTCACACGTTGACTTATATCCATCTATTCACAGCTGTGTTAGCGCCTCAGACCACACCACCGTCGATGGGTCTGGCTTGGCTCTGTGGTGTCATGTCTGACAAGTAGACTGACAAACATGACCACTGTCACTACCAATGAGATTGAATGAACTTTTATTATACATAGACACCATTGTTTGGATGACACCCAACTCACCCTTTCTCCTCAAAAACGTCTGTTTGAGAGGGTTGGGCGTAAAAGCAAGCAAACTGTGACTACTTTATGTGTATGCGTAAATTTTTCAAAACAAGGTAAAATACATGTTTAACTCCACATAGTTACACTTATCATAGGGAATAATAATTCAAAAAATACTATTCTGAAGTCCATCTGGTTAAAAAGCTGTCCTCTTGATCCCATTTATCCTAATCTCATAAACGCACACTTCCGTTGGGTCCCCTCATATACAACCAAACTTACGGTAACGCTACCTAGACTCTGCTTACCTGCAGTCGCCATGACGACGCCAAGCCTAGCCATTGCTACCTTTGCTTTCTAAGCCTCCTTCCTGACTGACAGCCTCAAACTCAGCCTGCCGGCAGCAGCGATTGGACCAAACAGAATAAAACATTTACATACTGTAGCATTAACACTGTAGGCCCCGCCCCGTGTCCCTCCCCGGAAGGTGAAGTGGGCATGGCAGGGGGCGGGCCTCCTGAAAGATGCAGAGATACAGAGAGCGGTAGCGGGGAGAAGAGTTGCAGCCCCGACACAGGGGTCAGGGGCAAAGGACAACGCAAGGGGTCACGATGCAGTCACCATGGCAATGACCCCACAGAACCTGTCGTGCCCACGAGCCCATAAGCACCAAAACATCATACTAATAACGTGGGGCAGACCACACCCCTTTTTTCACATTTCTCTCTCTCGCTCTCTCTCTTCATCAGATTTTTTTGTACATTTCTCATATCCGGTTTCAAGCCTGCAGGAGGCTGGTTGGGTGAAGTCAGGGGTGGTTGGCTGTTGTCCGTTGACTGCAAGTTAAAAAGGCGGTGTGGGTGGTTCCAGTGTGGTGAGGGGGTGGAGCCTCTACCAGCTCAGCAGGTTGGTGCGCCCCAGGGTCATAAAGTACACCTGGCTTGATCCCCCAGACCGCACAGAGGCAAAGAACACCTGAAGGGAGGCAACACATACATAAACATAAACACACCCACCAACACAAACGCACACACACCAATGCAAACATACACACACAAGTGCAAACACATAGAAACACATACTTAATAAACAGAAGCAGCATAGATTTAGCACAATTGCAAAAAAGGCCATTACATTTACAAAATACATTTCTAAATAGAAAAAAAGGAAATTGAGTATTTTAGTGGGAATAGACTGACTGTGACCACCAGTAAATCAGGAAGTGGCAGATGTGTCACTACGTTTTAGACAGAGGGAAAGCCCTTCAACACGAGACCATCAACTTTCCACGAAGAACCTCAACGAGCATGGACATGCAGGAGGGGGTTCATCACTACTTTGGGCCGATTTGCTTCCTGTCTAAAACCGCGTCTCAGTGTGTGAGTGTGTGCTGTGTTTGAAGCAGTCTCACCTTGTCGTTCCTCTCACACAGGAACTTGAGTCTCTGGGCCCTCTTATGCATGAACACTCCGTCCAGGTGACCCGTCTCCACGGAGCGGATCTCTATGGCCTTCTCCCCCCAGCCCATGATCTGGTTAGAGCGAATGTAGGCTGGAGACAGAAAGAGAGAGAGCAAGAGAGAGAGAGCAGAAGTTGGTAGGAGGGGAGCAAGAGAGAAGTAGGAGATTAAGTCAAGCACAAAGCGCATGTGTTTGTATAATTGTGTGTGTGAGTGTGGTGGGGTATGTGGGTGTGCTCTACATGGCTGTTTGCATGTGTGTGTTGGAGAGCATGTTTATGTGTGTGTATGTAGGCGTGTGTAACCGTGCAGAAACGGTACCGTGCACGGTACAGAAACCGTGTGTGCTTCTGTGTGTGTAGGACTGTCTTTGTGCTTCTGTGCCTGAGTAGAAGTGTGTGTGTGCTTCTGTGTGTGTAGGAGTGTCTGTGTGCTTCTGTGCCTGTGTAGAAGTGTGTGTGTGTGCTTCTGTGTGTGTGTGGAGTGTCTGAGTGCGTGCGCGTGCGTGGGTCAGCCTTACCCACGGAGGTGGGCATCTCGCCCCACTGCAGCACCACGTCCTTGGTGATGCGCCCGTACGTGTTGACGTAGACGCCCTCGTCCTCGTAGCACACCAGCAGCTCGATGCCGTCCGTGTTGGGCAGGATGATGATGGCGTGGGACTGGATGCTGTTCTGGATCTGGAGGGGACAGCTGGGTCAGTTGGGCCCAACTGGAGCTGACAGCAAGGGATATAGTACCTGCAGGATGCTACTGCATGTGTAGAATATAGCTTGGAAGGATAGGGTAGAACTGTAGGGTGACAGTGTAACATACGTGTGTGGGCAGGTAGACCATTGTAACATAGGTGTGTGAGCAGGTAGACCAGTGTAACATACGTGTGTGGGAAGGTAGATGTCATAGACAGCTCCAGAGTCTACGTCCACAGCGTGGAAGCCCGAGACCGAGCCATAGATGACCTTCAACCTCTGACCCTCCTCCACCGTCAAGTCCACCAGCAGGGGCTTGTGCACCAGGTCACCGAACGACTGCAGGGGGCAAAGGTTGGAGGGGATTTAAAATCCACCATTACACCTTTTTACATCTTTTTCTTACCTGGGCGAAGGGACAACTTCACTACATCCTTAGTGTATCCTACACCCTACTATGTACTTACTATGTGCACTTACTACATGCAGTATTTGTAGGTCACTTTTGATAAAAACCTCAATTCACTGCTATGTGAATAATACGTCAAATGTAATGGTTCCAAGTCCTAATGTAATAGTTGAATAGGGTCCTTGAGGAAGGTACAGTATTAGCGAATTGACTCTTTGTACAAGTTTCAGTCAGGCAACTTAGGACTGGAGCACAGCAGAGCTAGCACCTCTACCTACTGAACTCATGAAGGAACAAGTCACGTAGCATTACTGTGTAACACTAAGTCATACACCATGTGGGGACTCACCTTGAAGGCCATGAACTTGTGGTATGGTTTAGGAGCCCAGGCATAGACTTCCACAGAGTTCTTCAGAGCCAGGACCAAGAACTTAATCCTTTCATATTTAACTGGGAAACACAATAAAGGACTTGTGAGGAGAGTGTCAACGTACAATATCCTATCAGACACACCTTTGATAAAAGGAACACGTTCCTCTTTACAATGATCTATGCCCCCAGTGTCACGTTGATCACAATAGAATTTAAAACGCTGTATCTCCTACGGCAGGAAGTAGAAGTAGAGTTTTAACTCAGGTGTGGAACATTCATACCAGATTTTCAAGGCCTGAAATTGTTCTTTAAGAACGCAACTTTAAGTAGATTCCAGAAAAGTTTGAGTGTGTTGAGGACTATACCCAATTCACCACCATCTACAAGTTAAGCATTGGGACAGGAAGTGGATTTCCTGTCAGACAGTTCTGACTGGTTGGGGGGATTCCAACAGGAAGTGAGGGACTTAAACCTGAGGCATTCCAGTAACTTAGGTGACCGAGCGTGAGAGACTGAACTTCAGGATGTTGCTGAAGTTTTCATTACCAAACGTAGGACATTTCAGTTGCTCCTACACCGTTTTATTTGGAGCTTGACTTCCACAACATGATTTTAAGTGTTTGTCATTTTATTTGGTCACATATTTCCTGTGACAACATGTTCTGGATATTTTATTTCCTTCCGAACCCTATGGCCAGTACTCTTCCATCAAACCTGAGAGTCATGTCCTCTACGGAGAGAGAGGAACCTACCAACTTTGTAGTGCACACACCCCTCCAGGTCCCCCACAGTGGTCCATCCCTGCTTCTTTTCCACCTCTGGGTCATTGTGGAGGATCTTGTTCCTCAGCCAGGACAGGTAGTACACACGCAGCTTGTTCTTCTTGCCTGAAGGAAGGTTAGCAAGATAAACATGTTGTGGCGCTGTCCAAGAGCAGCCCTGGAGCATGTCTCACTTACTATAGCATTGCAACAGGATGAAGTTTGGTTTGTCAATTGCGGAGGGTCACCACAGAGAGACCATGACTGTGTAAATACATTGTGCTACGTTACAAAACTGTCATTACGTTGTTTATCCCTAACAAGCAGTTCTGGAGTTTCTTAACATATTGCGCTGGACCACAGTTGCGCTAGACTATGTCAAAAATCGTTAACCTCAGTTAAAACAG
This sequence comes from Plecoglossus altivelis, assembly GCA_036571765.1. Taxonomy (NCBI): domain Eukaryota; kingdom Metazoa; phylum Chordata; class Actinopteri; order Osmeriformes; family Plecoglossidae; genus Plecoglossus; species Plecoglossus altivelis. Next base: position 16,369,051 of record BROE01000022.1, read on the forward strand.
AATAATACCAAGAAAAGAAGACATTTTGAAATTCTACAAATTCTACGAAGAGACATGACGTTCGCCAAGGCAAACGTCTCTTCATCTTCGGACGAATACACAGAACTTTGAGCTTTTTACAACTAGTTGCAACATAGTGGAAGTTTAGTCGTCTGAATATAGGTCATAATATTAGACAGAGATCCTGTCTATTTTGACATTTGATCACATTGCATATCTCTAGATGATTAATATCTGGACTTGAAGTTAGAAAAGTGCAGAAAAGAAAGTCTGTAAAAAGACAGTTTGTCAAAAGTATAAACTATTGCATTCAGATATTCTTTGTCTTGGACTGAGCACTCTTGCAGAGAGATGAATTCAAGCGATTCTCGAATTTGCAAGACAGTTATTTACGTCTAGTGTCAGAGACTGACTACCCCTCGTAGGAGGAAGCTTACAGGTTGCCAGACAAGGAACTCAAATAAACAGTCAATTCCAAGATTTCAAACAGAGGTATCAGAGATTGCCCATTCCCTACATGTTTCAAACTTCCAAAATGTTATAGATCTTGTTGTGGTTATTTCATGCTTATGTTCGTAATTTGTAAATGATGAGTCTGTATTTTTAATATTTTTATAGTGGGTTAATTACTATTGATGTTGTAACAGTCAGTTTTTTAATTGACAAATATCTTTAAAAACCTGTAATAATCTTCAAAACAAAACAATTTTGTATTTTTATTTATATATATTTTACATATACTTATTGTCACATTTCACCACTTTTTAATATCGAGGGGTTAAATTTAGTTTGACCGTGGGCGGAGCCTCTGGCAGATCAAAGGAGTATTCTGCTGTTCTCTGGTTTCACAGTTTCAGACACATTAGATCACGTTCATTGATGCTAAACTACGTCTGTCTCACTGTGCTTTCATCATGGAAAGCTTTGCAGTGTGTAACCAGGCATGTTTAAGACACATGTGACGTTCCTCGCCTCCGAACGAAGGCTTGCCCAACTTCCTCTGTGTTCAAATGCAGGGTTGTGAAATGAGTGACAAAACTCAGTGATGCTAGCCGTGGTGGGAGGAGGGGGAGGGGGGGTGGGTATGGGGGTCAAAGTGCCGGGAGGGAAGGCAGGAAGGTGTTAGGGATGTGAGGATGTGAGCATGGGTGTGTACGTGCAAGCATGCATGAGCAAGGGTGTGTTTATGTGTTTCCCCATAGGCCTGTGTGTCTCCACGCATGTGTGTGTGAGCGGCAGATGTGGGTGTTTGTGTGTGGACAGGTGCGTGTACGTTCCTGCAGGCGTGTGTACTGACAGACGTATATGTGTTCCAGCAGATGTGTGTATAGCAGTGTGTGTGTGTGCACAGGGTTTGTGTGTGTGTACAGGTGTCCCTGCAGGTTTTTGTGTGTGTGTGTATGTGGGGGGGGGGAGTCCCAGCATGTGAGTGTACAGGTATATAGTTGTGTTTCCCTGCCGCTGTGTGTGTATCCCTGCAGGTGTGTGTAGGTCCCTGCAGGCGTGTGTGTGCACAGGTGTGTGCATACCTGAGATGGTGACCAGGACGTTCAGACCCTCTAGGACGTCCATCTGCTGGAAGCGTCGTCGACTGATCAGAGGGTAGACCTTCCCCTGCCCACTACGGTCCAGCAACATCAGACCACTCTCTGTCCCCACCAGCAGGTTCACTCCTGGAGGACACATGGTTACGGTCACCCTGCGGTCATGCCAACGTTAAAACCAGAGCTTGACGAGACCATGCGGACAATGGATGCCTGCAACAGCCTCTCAAACGCGGTTGTTTTCTATTCACGACAGTATTGTCTTCATATGTTAATTTCTCTCTACCTCTCTTTAAAAATGTCTGTCTCTATTGTTGAGTTCTGTACTGCGCCAGATAATTACATTCCCTCACTGCCCCACAATGGCCACAAGTGGCATTACAGGATGATACATGACAACTACAGCGTAGGGGCAGACATTAAGGAGCTTCTGTAATTGTTAAAGGAGGAAACAACTATAAAAAGTCGTTAACAAGCTACACCTAAACAACATTCCAAACATGACTGGATTGAATGAGATGATTCATGAAATGTTTGATTGTATTTTTACGTAGCAACTGTAAACTGTAGCCGTCAACCTCGCTCACCCCAGAGAGCGGCGCAGAGGATCTCAGAGTTGAACCTCTTCTTGTACTTGCGGATCTCGGGCGTGTCGCTCTGAGGGCGCGTGTTGACCGGGTTCACGTTGACCACGGAGCCCTTGCGGGAGGCGTCCGCCCTCAGAGCCTCCGCCAGCCGAGGGTCGTTCGCGTAGCCTGTGGGGGGTAGGGCAAAGGTCACAGGTGAGGGTTGACCTCAGGAAGCCAACTTGTTTGACTGACTTTTAAAAGATTTTTGCTTTCTTTTTTTTTTCGGGGGGGGGGGGGGGGGGGGGGCGACATTACAGCCCTCATCATCTCTCACCATATCTCTCTAAGAAACTCTCTCTACTGGTCTCCCTTATAATCTCCTCTGAAAGCTCTTCCCTGTCTGTTTTCAACCAAGTGTATCTTTCACTCTCTTTCCACCCACTATCTTTCGGTACTGTGGAGGCCGGGCAGGAGCACCTGGGTTGGGGAGGACAACAGATCACCCACGGGGACGTCTGCGTGGTGGGAGGGACTTACCCACGTTGTTCAGGGCACTGCCAGTAGAGGGAGACACCTGCAGGAGGCGAGGGTCGATGAAGGGAGTGAAGGAAGAGGATGACTTGTGTTTCTGCATGGTGTTGCTGGCAGATTGGCTCTGCAACGGCAGGTAGACAGAATCCACGTTGGAAGGAGACAAGCAAACATTCGGTACAGTTCTGTAATGGTATTGAAGAAATGTGTAAAAGGACTACAAAATCCACTAAGGAACTACAGGTACCAACATTCAGTGTGCATGTCAAACACAGGAAAGCACTGAGGTATAAATGTAGGGCATGCAGACAAAACAGCATTTCGACGAAGGGAAAAATATATATACGAATACAAGGAAATACGCAAAAATAAATGATGGAGGAGAGTCAAAACAGGCAAAACAAGACTTGTGGGGCGGGAGGGATGAAAAGTTCCGGAAAATGCGTAAAAAATAAATCACATAAATTGTAAGTAGTGTACCTTCCTGGTGAAAAATATTTGCAGTCTTCTCAAACTTACTCCTCTATGATCCTAAGCACATCTTTTATGAGCTGGTATTTCCAGGGGGGGGTTGTCTTTAAGTCATACGACGGCAGAGCGCGAACAACGGCGAAAGAGTATGTTAGACATTTGCAGTCTGGATGGAGAGTATGTGTGAGGGAGAGTAATGCTCAGTCTCAACTCACCTGGGCCCACACAAACACACCTTTTGACTTAGGCAAAACAGTCGATTCTAAACAAATAACTACATAAATCTTCTCTTTGTAACAGCAGATTTAAATCTTAACAGATCTAATCAGTCTGAGAGAAAAATTGGCAGCGGCGAGAAAAAGTTGACGGCAAAACAATCAAACAAATAGCCTTTACTGGCACGGCGGTCGTGACAGGCCTGATAGTAGAGCACAGAGAGAAGGGGGGACAGGCCTGATAGTAGAGCACAGAGAGAAGGGGGGACAGGGCTGATAGTAGAGCACAGAGAGAAGGGGGGACAGGGCTGATAGTAGAGCACAGAGAGAGGGGGGCAGGCCTAGTAGTAGAGCACAGAGAAAAGGGGCAGGCCAGGTAGTAGAGCACAGAGAGAGGGAGGGACAGGCCTTAATGAAGAGCACAGAGAGAAGGGGGCAGGGCAGGGCAGGTAGTAGAGCACAGAGAGAAGGGGGCAGGGCAGGGCAGGTAGTAGAGCACAGAGAGAAGGGGGTAGGGCAGGGCAGGTAGTAGAGCACAGAGAGAGAAGACAGCAGTCAGAAACAGAAGAGGGAAAATGAAAGAGGCTGTCCCTGGAGGACACAGATGTTACCAACACAGAGACTCAGGGGTGAACAGAAAGTTAGCCTTCTTAGTCACAACTTATGGATGACCATTTCAAAGCCTAATGTCACCATTAAAGGAAACGTTCACTCAAATGATTCATTTCACACAGACAAGAATATGTCAACTACAGACATCTAGACCACACCCTTATTAATATCAACTTGTCAATACAGCCCATCGACATTTGAGTGAATTCTTTCTTTATTGGTGACATGAAGGGTTTGAATTCATCCTGCAGTTGTTCAGTGTTTGAAGAGAGGTGGCGCAAATGTCCCAATGCTGCTCTCAGCCCTATGTCTAAGGGTTATAATGGACTTCAGCGTGTCTGCTTCAGAGAGAGAGAGCGTGTGTGTGTAAGGGCGTGGGACGTAGGGGCGTGGGGGTGGGACGTACCTCCATGAGCAGGGTGAGCTTGTCCAGGGGGCTCTGGGGGGACATGGAGGTGGGGCTGGCCAGGCTGGAGCAGGAGGGGGAGGTGGAGGCGGAGGAGGACGGGGAGGGGGAGGAGTGGTGGCTCTGCTGGATCAGGTCCGGCAGCAGGTGGATGCGACCGGCAAAGCCGTTCCGGTCCGGGGTGTAGTGGTGTGGGTGGGGGCCGTTGGGGGGGTGGTGGTGATGGTGGTGGGGGGCACCAGGGGTGTGGTGGTTCACTATCCCCAGGCTGGGGACAAAGCCAGGGTTGGGGGGGCCCCCTGGGGCCCCGGGGCTGCTGTGGATGGGGCCGGGGACGGGGACCTGGTGCTTTTTGTTGTCACCTGCACTCTGGAAGTAAGAAGAGCATCACACTGTGGGTCTGGAGGTGCACTGAGAGGCCGATGAGAGAGGTCACCATCTGGAGGGAAGCTACCAACCGAAATGTAGATCTGTCTCTTTAACATAACCTGACTCATAATACTCGGTTAATGTGAAAAACACTAAAGCTAAAGTATCTTCATAGCATCTATTTGTAGTGTGTAAAACCTAATTAAAATGTGTTTTTTTTCTCGATTCTTTATCGTTGATCCAAAACAGATCAGTTGGTGGATATGGATACCGGATCTATTCCCGTTCCCCCCTATAACTTCCTATCTGTGGCTACTCAGTTGCATGACTTCCTGTCTGTCACCCTCTCCTATCTGGCCTACATCCAAGATCCGTCAACACAAATTCAAAACAAAGAAACAACCAAACTAGACCAACATGACACCAAACAAACACAGTGGCAAAACAAGAGGGAGTGAATGAGAGACTTGTGATGCAGGGGGATCGAGGAAATGCAGATGCCGTCTCCGGTACCCGGGCTCAGCCACACCGCCTCTCTTCCCTTGGTTGTCATGGTTACCTGTCGGACGATCAGCGTGCCGTCTTTGCAAGGCTTGCTGGAGGCGTCGCTCTCCCCCTCGTCGTGGACGATCATGGTCTTCACCGATTCTGTCTCTCCGTTACTCAGCCTGGAGGAGCTAGGGGGAGAGACGCGAGAGAGAGGGAGGGAGAAAAACGTAATTATATTTACATTGAAAAACATCTATACATATATATTTTTATGTAAGTACTTATTTAGTATTATTTTTCCTGTACTTCCTGTACCCTTATTATATACTGTACAGTTGATATATCCAATCGAACATTGCATGAAGGGAATTGATATGCTAAAACCTGTGCACGATTATCTGAGGTCACTGAGAGTGTGAGGGTCAGAGGTTAGAGAAAGGTCATAGGTCAGATTGTACGTACACAGCACGGGAGTCCTCCGGCCCTGAGGTGGACTCCTCCCCTCCCTCCTGGTCCACCTCCTCGTCATCATCTTCATCGGTTGTCCCAGACTCCTCGCTGGAGGAGGAGTAGTCTGTCACCTTGTGGGGCGGGCGAACATCCTCCACCGCGCGCAGCTCCTTGGCCAAGGCTGTCAGGTCCTGGAGGGGAGGAGGGGTCAAAGTTCAGGGGTCAAACTCAATGTCAAAATTGTCTGCCTTTCTTTCCCATGATGGACTTGCAGTTGAGCCACTTGTGAGGGGGGTTAAATGCAGAATACAGGAAGCAGGTAGCTGCTAGGGAGGAAGTGAGGTCACACAGGTGCACCAGCCAATGAGAAGCCGGCCAGTGAGTAGCAAAGCCAGTAGATGAGGAGAGAGAGAAGGGATGATGGGTGTGGCACGTCCCAGAGTGCCCAGAGCTGCAGTGGAGAACTGAAGTGGAGGTTAATGCTACTGAGAAAACAGAGAAGGATAGAAGCTGACATCATGAATGTGTGACTGGAAAATCATTAAAGAGACTTTCAAAATATGAAGAAGTGAAACATTAGGGTTAGAGAGAAGCGTGAGTAAAAGATGGCCACGCTGGCCAATCGAGAGAGAGCAAGCCATTAGTACGGAAACCCTTCAGCCAATGAGATCAGTGGATAGAAACATGTCACTGCACACAGGCTTACCACATCTCCCTTTAGGGGTTCACATGAGTGGGTCACATGACATCACCCCATGGCGTCAATCCACATACAGACACACACACACACACACCCAGAAAAGATAAAGATAAAAGTCAAACAACGAACCCCATGAAATGCTTTTTGTAGAGAGCTTTGGCAAGCACATTTGACTTAAGTACTTAGTGTGCTACTGTGCTACGCTAGCTAGTGCACTAGCTAGGTCACGGTGACGACTCGCGCCAAACTCTCACCGCTGGTCGGTTAGGCCTGACCAAGTCCTTCCTCTCCTCGGGCTTTTTCCCAGCATGCTCTGGGCGCTGGAGGGCCGAGCCCTCTGACTTTGAGGAAGCTGAGAGGGGATGATAGGGTAACAACATTTAGAGCCACAGAACCAGCTGCTGTTAGCCAGGCTAAAGCCTAGCAAGAAACATCTCAGGTAGCTCATCATATCAGCTCATCGTAACGAGCTGGTATTAGCCTGGATAGGAGCTAGCACAAAGCCCTCCTCTACTGATAAGTAGTCAGTATGTGGGATGTGACACTGTTAAATATAGACTCCAGTAAACCCGTCTTGTTATGGGAAGAGAGTTAGGTGTGAACGTATGGGCGGGAAATATATGATGTGCTAACTACAGCTATGCCAGCTAAGTAGAGAGACTAGGCTTGCTGTGAATGTAGGAACCTGAGGTTTTTCCAACAGTGGGTTGTGTATGCACGCATTTGGGCTCGAACAATCACCCAGTGCTAAGTTCAAATGTGTGAATAATCTGTGGAGCCTGTGTGTGCAACGTTCTCCGCAGGGCTTGCGTTGAGGTGAGCGCTCTGTCCACTCACAGCGGGCCCTGAACCTCTCTCCTGAGCCTGTGTGAGAGCCAGGCTGAGAGCTGGAGGCGCTGGAGCTAGAGGAGCTGGAGCCTCCACTACCGCTGGTGCTGTTGCTGCCCGGTCCTGCCCGGGGGGTCAGCTTCTCCACCCTCTCCCACAGCAGACGGGGCTCCGCAGCACTGGGGGAGGGAAGGGGGAGGTAAATGGAGGGGTGAGGGAGAAGAGAGGAGGTGGGGGGTGAGGAGGGGAAGAGGAGGGGGGAGAGAGGAAGGAGCAAAACAACGTTAGCAGACAGCACTCGGTGTGAAGGGTTAGACAGATAAGACTGTTACATAAACCACTCCCACTCAGAGAGACCGATACGACTGAGGAGGGAGAAGAAATGGAGGGAGAGAGGGGGGGAAGAGATGGATAGAAAAATGAGACAGCAATGTGTTGCGGAATGTTCTACATTCAGAGCACTGGTGAAAACCTACAGGGTGAAGAAGAGATGGAGGAGAAAGTGGGCAAACAAAACGAGAGTTCGAAACAGGGGTGGGCGTGTGTAAGCGTGTGTGTGTTTGCGTGTGTTTAAATATGTGTGTGTGTGTGTTTGCGAGATACAGAGATGTACAGGTACCTGCTAGCGTTCCGTTGCCCGGGCTGGTTGCTAGGCGTGGCGTTGCCTTGGTGAGGGGAGTCTCGACGCGTCAACACTGGAGACCTTGAGGTGGTCCTCACCGGAACCTTCCACAGAGACATGGCGCTCATACACACACGCTCTCGGAGCGCACGCGTGTACGACAGCGATATGAACACAAGCTAAAAACCCGCAAGTCCTAACGCAATCCCGACAACATCCAATCACCCTGACGTTCGCCATGGTCCCACTTAACAGAAAGTGGGGAAACCCAATATTGACGTTCTCAAACCCTGACCATGACACCCCTTCTCACACAGTGGCAGGCAGACACGGAGTTAGGGTCATTAGTTTTCCGTCGGATGGTCGGAACACAATGTTAGACGTGTAGCACATGGTTCCAGGCCGGCAGAGTCCATGCAAGTGCAGTGTCTGCCCTGTAACTGCGCTGACTGTAGGCTGTGGGTGTTGCGGTGTGTGTGTGAGTCCTGGGGCAGCAATCAAGAGAGTAGCAGCACAGCTAAGAACACATGCGGTCCCTCAGTACACGAACAACATAATGAGGGGAAAGTAGAAGCCAACAAAGACAGCCAGTCGAGGTGAATGGAGTCTATTACATGGCCGTTCGCAGGAGACTAATGACTTGGATTTTCACCCTCAACTTCATTGTAGGATAAAAGAATGAAATGTTCTTCAAGGCTGCCATTTTCTGATATTTCTGAAACGAACGAGTAAGCTCATTAAAGCGACGCAGAATAACTCAAGTTGCCACCTTGTTTTTGAGAGATTATGCTGATTCAATAATAGTTCATAGGTTGTTCAATAGTTCTGTCTTCCGTTCCAACATTTGCTCTCTTCCTGACCTTCGAAGAGCTCGACATTTCTGAGACATGCTGGGTGGAGAAAAATTACTTCGATCTCCACTTCAGCTTTCTCACATGAATATCGACAAACCAGCATGTATTTAAAGCAACCAACCGCAATCTGTGCTGTATTGAGGAGTGCGGATGTGAAAAACTGCTTGTTGTAGTAACCCAGATGTTACTTAGATCTGGGACGATCTGGCCAGTCGTTCTAACCGCCTCACCCCTTTAATACTAACCTGCATATACTTTAAGGGATCTTCATTACTGAAGTATATTTAGAAGGAAACATCAGCTTTGGCCTGCTCATATATGGTCATCACTGGAGGGAGTAAGGATTTGGGAGTCTCTGGTAATGAAAAGACATCTAGCTATTCAGACTCATTCTCTATGTTCTACGTTGTTCAGGGCTGGCCAACCCCGGCCCTGCAGGCCACGTCAAGGCTCTAATCAGTTCTCCAATCAGAACTTCCCTGACTCAGTCAGTCGACCAATCAGTCGTTAGAATCAGACGTGTTTTAATTGGAGAGTTGGAGTGTGACACTGGCTTTCAAGGAGCAGGGTTGCGCAGCTCTGCTCTAATCTCACTACAGATCTACGTCAGGGCGGAGCCTGTCCTTACCCTGGGCGGGGCCTCATCTGAGGCGGCCGGCTCATGCGGCGTGACCCTAGGCTGGGGGTGGGGCTGCGGGTCAGTGCGTGCGGGCGATGAGGATGACGGGGAGGATGACTGCGATGGTTGTGCGGGGCGGTGGTGATGGTGGGCGTCCTGGGGGCGGAGGTGGAGGTGTGCAAAGCTAGGAGCGACGGGCTCGCTGAAGGACTGCGAGCGCAACACGGCGGGGGGAGGGGCGGCGTTGCCCTTTAGCGCCGCCCGCTGGGACCATTGGACCTTCCGGAGACAGAGAGCAAATGGAGGGGGTCATTCAGGGGACAGAGGGGGGTGGGGGAGGGAGGGAGGGACGGAGCAAACACTGTGAGAGAACGAGACAACAAGACGGCAAACACAAGCAGTGACAGGACAATGGAGGACCGGGGAGCCTCGAAAGAGGGCGGAGCTGTTAATACGGTAGCCAATAGGAACGCCTTGGGGTTGACCTCGGAGTTTTCTCAGTTTGCTCCACCCACTCTGAGGCTCCAAGACCTTGGTCATCTGTGATGTTATGAATGTGAATGAATGAATGGATGAATTACAAGGCATGTGTTTACATTAGGCTTGCATGCATGAAGACCATTCGCATAACCACATACATGCACACTTTCAACGACTCCCTGGGAAAATGGGAGACATTCCCCTCAGACAGAGTGCTATTTCTAACCATGCCCTAACACGACTTCAGCCTCACACTGAACTTGTTTCTAATTCCGACCAAATCCGTCAGCAAATGCCCTTAAGCCAATCCAGAAAGATTTATTATGATACAAATTGGTATAGAGCGTAAGAAGTCTATGTTAACAAGCATCTCTTTTGCGCAACTGGATAATCTTTTTTTTAAAAACATTTTGGTATCATGGAAAAATGTGCCAATGAGTCACAGTGCATCATCATGACTGGATTCTGACCACTTTCATTTATTCACCATGACATATTCAAAACGTATTGTCTTCAGTGCTGAACTGAGATTACTCATGCTTGCTTTAGTCACACTCTGAAACGATGAGTAATTCACGCTGAGTCACTGGAGAAACTTGGAAACGCGTGTGGTTACCACACAGTCACGACGTAGCTATCTTCACAAGGTTACCTTCTCCAATTCAACCAACAAGCGGAGATCAAACACACACCCACATGCTCAACCAAACACACTCACACACCAACATAGTGTGGGCAAGGTTGGACAAGGTTTGACATTTTTAGATGCAGCCTGTGACACAACCTGAAGGCACCTAGTGAAGGATATGAAAAAATGACATTAAAAGAGGCGGAGTCGTCGTCGCAATTTCTCCGTCAACTTTCCACGAAAGAGCAGCTAGAACAGATGCTATACTGCAGCAGGAGTCATTAACAACTTTAAATTAGTCAGTTAACAGAACGATGACCTGCAGAAAGACAGAAAAACGTTGAGGATGACAGAGCGAAAGAGGCACCGATCGCTGGAAGTCCTCCCGTCTGGCAGGAACAGGAAGTCTAAAGGGACGAAGCGATGGGCAGCGAGGGACGTCCTGGTTGCTGTATTTACCTGTGGCTCGATGGGCCGGTGCATGGCTGGAGCTTCGGAAGGGTTCCCATTGGAGAAGGACTCAGAGGAGCGAGGGGGAACCGGGGGCTGCTGCTTGGGCAGGGCAGCCTGGGGGGAACCCTGGATGTTCTTGCGGTACCTCTCGTCGGCCTGGAGACGACACACGCAAACTGGTTTATGTGGTTTGTAAATACTTTCGTTGTTTTTTTTGTGTTCGTGTTTCACATTCGTTTCGTGTGTTTGCGTGGTCATGGTTCACAGGGACAGTATTGGGGTGAGTAGACTCATTGTTGCCATGTTAGTTTCACACACACAGCAGAGGCATGTCCAGCAGTACACACACCAAAAAGCAATGTAAACCATCAGCCGCATAATAAATAATCCCCAGCTACAGAATCTCCAGGACTAATGACTTAGGTTGAGTTTGAAGTGAGTACATGCTTCCTCCCTATTTTCAAGACACGTGAATGACTTGGTAAAGAACATCATTGGCTAGCAATGCTTGAGAAACTCTATTTTATCGAGTGAACACAAACCTTTCTGGAGAAAGGAACGAACATAATATTTTCCCGGGTGTCTCAATTATACCAACACTGTACCAACCATGTCTCCACAGTCTGGACTTGAGCAGGGACATCTAACAAAACCAGTCAATACAACCATCTCTGGTCAGAATGGCACCTGAGGCATGTGACACAGAGGGTATAATATCAGACTAGATAATACCCTCGTACTTATTATAAACCATTGCGATTTGACCAACATGGTAATCATGCGCAATTGCTAAACGGAATTCCATATGTAGATCTATATCACCTAGAAGAAATGGAACAACCTGTTTTTGTCAGAACCAACTGCTCACAGTCCTCGTAAAACGATTCGACACCTTCTACCTATCCATCTCTTCTCCCTCTCTCTCTCCATCCATCCATCACCTCTCTCTCCCCTCATCCTTCATTCCCTATATTCCACCTCTCTCTCTCCATCAGCGCATCTCCTCCCCTCATTCCGTCCCTCCCTCCCTGGGTCTGTCTCCCTCCAGGTGATAATGAGCCCAGCAGGACAACAGTTGTGGGAAACAGGACCACGCAGCAGCCTAATGAGCCAGCTCTTTATCTGACTAGGTCATTAGCACTAGGAAGAGACACATCGGTTGGGCTAATTACAACAGCAGAGGTGCCCTAGAAAGGACAGTAGCCCCCATTAAACTCTCCCCTTGGAATAATTGTGTTTAAGGATAAACAATATTGCCTTTATGACTTGGTAAAACCTTTCAATGACATTCACAAGGATTTGTGAAAGACGAGAGGGATAGCCGGAATCTTTGGTACGTTTTAGCGTGGTTCCCCAATTGATGTGGACAGGAGACAGCAAAGCTGAACTGTGAAAGCATTAATAAGAAAGAAAAGGATGTATCATTGAAATCATTTACTATATGAACCAACCAAAGTGATTATGTTCAGACTCCACATCAACACGTAACCCTTTACAACAGGATCGTAAATAGATGCCAGACAAGCAGTTGATAGCCAATAAACATGTAGTTAACAACAACTGAGAGTTAACTGCTGTCATGCAGCTGTCATGAAGGATCTGTGCCCATGACAAACCCTGACAAAGTCCTCAGTGTAATTAAATCAAAACCTTCAACTCGTGTTTTAATCCTGAGGATTTTAGATGGCGAAGAGGCGTTAGACAATGAAGCGCTTAAGTTCTTGCACATGATGTTATTGTGGGCATATATATGAGTGGGCAGTTTGATGTTCCCATGATGCTGTATAGTATTTCTAACAACAGAGGTCTCCATAACCCAGAAATAAAAACCTTCACTAGCCATTATTATCACATTACAGAAGAAGGATGATTGTAAATGGTATGAATGATGACAAAGTTTTATGTGAATAGGTCCAATGATGTTGAACTATCACTAGCTCGTAGATGTCTCTCCAGAAGAACAGCTGTCTCTGTATCAGTGGCTGGGGTGCCCATTCCCGATCTTGCAGAAGCTTCTCAGCCGGTATTCGCTTCCACCACAGTTAAAACGAACCCCATTCAACTTATCACCAAGCTATGTATTAGAATTTTGTGCGAGATTAGGGTTGGAACAAAACTAGTGGATAAAAGCTCTCCAGAGAGAAGGTTAAGCAGTCCTCATTTAGAGTCTGAAGATGTAAATGTGTCTCAGGCACCAGAAAGACCACCACCGCCCACACCCCCACATCAGCCACACCCACCCACGGAGACCACGCCTCCAGCAGCGGAGTCAGTGAACAGGCAGCATTCCGTAAGAGGCGGAGCAACAAGCTGGAGGGTTCACCTCTCTGATTGGCTCATATTGCGGGGCGGGTCGTTGAGGTCCTTGGGTGTGCGACATGGCAGCTTTGGCCTGTTCCAAGCTCCTCAGCCACTCCAAGTCCATGACATGCGAAGACCTAGTCCTCTCCAGATCTGGGTTCTGCGAAGATCTAGCTCTTTCTGGGGTCCTTTTCTGAAGAACCTTGCTCTTATCCGACCCAAGATCGAGTTGGGACCTGGTCCTATCCACATCTCGGTTCTGAGGGTACCTAGTGGACCCTGGGCCTGGATCTTGAGGGGACTCCTTGCTGTATTGCTGCGTAGCCAGGTTCTTCTCAGGAGGTTGGTGGAGGGCAAGCAGATAGGTCTGCTCCAGCTGCAGCTGCTTCTCCAGCTTCTGGGCCTGACGCTGTTCCTCCAGCTCCCGCCATTTGCACTCCTGTGCGCGGGGGGTGGGGGGGTGCAGCGGCCCAACAGATGGAACCATGGGACATGTGACTTCTCAATGACATAGTGCAGCTTTGAAATTGTACTTAATAGTGCTTTAAATTCTGAATTGTCACAGAAATTGTACTGCTTATTCAACGTATGTACACTGACACACTATCTTGGCAAGATAATTGTAAATCCGACCAAGGTTCAACTGTGAGACTATCATCATTATTCATCATTATCCTAGCAGCTGAATGTCAAGGAATTGAATCAAATTAGAGTGTGAGGAAGAACGACTGCAACACGGACAAGCAGCGTGTGAAGCAAAGAGGCAGGGATGTGACTGGTCACATCCTCGCGTACACTAATGCCCTCTGAGCTCTGAAGGAGCAGAAACCTTCAGTCATTTGAACACAGTCACCGGAACCCCCAGTCGACAGACAGAATGTGCAACATTACAGAAAAACAAGGGAAGCCCATGTCTTCCTGTACGACGTTTCCTGGTGACATCATCACCTGGGGACTGTAAACATCGTAACTTTCCCAGCAAGTCACAAACAAAGGCTGCCACCATAACCTCAATGACCGTTCCCTTGAAACAGATCTAGCTTACGGCCTTAACTAAATCCAACATCACGTCTCATAGATAAACTGAAACAAGACTATCCATACAACACATATCTATTACACAGCAACCAGCACAGGCAGTTTGACTGAGCCGGACTGAGAGGAAAGCTAAGGATGGTGAGAGAGGAGGCCGGAGAGAGAGGTTCTCACCAGTAGCATGGCCTGCTCGTGGAGGAGCTGCTGCTGCAGGATCTCCAAGTGCCTCTGCTCCTCTTCCAGCTGACGACGGATGTACTCCTGTCAATCAAAATGCACAGCCAATCAACGAGGAGTGGGTGGCAGAAGATGAGGCACCTGGTCACTAGGGCATATTTCATGAGTATCAAACAATGTTTTTAAAAAACACTTGTTTTTTTGGTTTCAGTTTCTAGTTGGGTACTTGGGCCATCTGTTCACGATAACAGAGCACACCAGATGCTAATTCTCTTGCTAAGATTGCTAATTCTGAAACCAAAGCCTCTCCTATGGGAGCAATACCGACTGACCACTAAAGCGACACCGAACGTGAATCTCTGTGTGTGGAGACACCAGAATGGCTCAGCAGGGTAACAGTACAGGTAGTTTGCAACAGCATCCAAACCCTCTCACCTGTTCGCGGTCAGCCCTCCTCTTCTCGTCCTCTGCCCTCCTGCGTTCCTCCTCTTCTTTGCGCCGGCGCTCCATCTCCTCCATGCGCCTCTTCTCCTCCTGCTCCCGCCGGCGCTGCTCCCGCTCCTGCTGCCTCCTCATCTCCCGCTCGCGCCGTTGTTGCTGCGGGTGGCCACAAGGGGTGCCAGAGAGCAGGTGTGAGATGCGGCCTTGGGTTCGCAAACATGCTTATCTAGGCTAGGCCATTTGGCTAGGCTAGGCTACTTGCACCAGTGCTACAGCTTCTTCGCTTTCTCCTCAAAATGGGCAGGGTGAAACATGCTGAGATGAGCTCTCATGTCGACACGGTTGTAAATATGCTAAAATAAGGCTTGACTAGGCTAGACAAGATATTTCATCTGCCTGTCTGCCTACAGATGCTTGGCTAGGCTGGCTAGCTAATTCCTGATAACATACTGAACTAGCTTTGACTATTGGTACTGTTCATGAGCACAAAGCCATCTGATGAGGAGGACAGTGTGCACTCCACTTCAGCACCACTTAGATGTCAACATTTCATGCAAGGGATTACGATGAAATGATTTAATCCATCCATTTAAATCTGAAGAGGCAACATGTACAAATCAGACAGATTAAAGATTTTAGAGTTGAAGCCTCGGGGATGAAGAGTTGGAGGCGTCAAGCAGTAGCTTGTCCACATATCCATCTGTACAGCAGCAGAGGTGTGATATCTCCAACAGGAGCACACATGCACTGTGGTATTCCCACCAAATAGCCCTTGGTGAACTGAGAAGATCTCCTGGGCTTCGACTGTATGATTGATGACTGGGCTGCCAAGATCAGGCGGGAATGTTACGATGGGAAAAGTCAGCAATAGCGTTTTGCAGATTAGATGTGCTGATCTTTCTTGCCTTTGAGAACTTGACAAGCACAGGCATTAAAGGCAGGGTAGGCAGGGTAATTAGTTTTAAAACACTTTTTGTCATATTTGCCAAAATTTCACATCTTGATAGCAACCGATACATCTAAAGGTTTGACAGTAATATGAAATCAATCCGACATCTGTGGGCATCGCAGAACAGTAATGAAGACAATGAATCATTAAGACCGCTCTGAGACTAATAAATAGACAGACTACCTGTCTGTCAACCTGTCCTACCAAGCTACATGCACTCTGCCCCTACACTCAATGCGCATTACTAAAGTTTTGTGGTAGTGTCTTTGAAGGGAAGGGGTGGGATATTTGGGGTTGAATCGTGTCAAACGAAAGCTAAATTAGCTAGCTTCGCAAAATCTGCTTAACCCAGCTTTAATACCCAGTAATGAGAGAGTATCTGATCACCGCTGAGGGAATGCGAACTCACACTACGTGCACACGTACGCACAAAAGTATCTAATGCACACTAACCACCCTACACTGCAGAAAGGACCTGCATATAGATGGGTAATGGAACTGGAGTGTGCTCTTGTGCTCCATCCAGCCATCTTCACCAAGGTAATGGGGATGAGCCTGTGGCCCTGCCCGCCTTACACGGGCTCCCAGTTCTCCTCAGAGATAACAGACCAATTAGAGAGCAGACAGGCCCCACAGCAGTAGATAGTGCTGTAAACACATGATACTCTGCAGTACTAATGGCTATAGCAAACACACACAGAGGAGCAGGGCAATAACAGAGAGTTTACTAACATAACAGAATGCAAATAAAATAATCAAGCCAATACAAACAAACAGACTTAAGGGTAAACAATGCACAAACATATAACAGACGGACAACACCAGGCTACATCACCTGATGTTTTGTCTGAGTGTGTGTGTATGTGTGTGTGTGTGTGTGTCAGACCGGACCACAGTGCTCCATACCTCCTCCAGCCTCCTCCTCTGCTCCTTCTGCTGCTCGATGCGCTTCTGCCTCTCGGCCAGTAGCTGGCGCTTGTACTCCTCCTGCTCCCTGAGCTGCTGCTCCTGCAGGAGCTGCTGTCGGCGCAGCGCCTCCGAGCGCTCCTTGTTCTCCTGCTGCAGGCGGATGAAGTCGCGGCGCAGGGTGGACTCACCTGGCACGTTCACGATGGAGCTGTCAAGAGCACAGGAGCTAGCACTTACTCTTTAGCTTGTAGCAAGCCTATTGGTAGGTTAGCTTGTGTTTGGGGCAGACCAGATCTGCTGTTAGCATGGAAGATATTTAGAGTTAGTGGTAAAGATACATAGTTTGCCAGGCATGCTAGCTGGCAAATTATCATTGTAGCAGATTTGTGGCAAGCCTGAGAAATATGCGCATGTAAGCTAACTTGTTAGCATGTGAGCACATATTTGGAATAGATTGTAAGCTAAGTTGTGGTGTAAATGCATGTTACCGTGTAGGTTCATCTGTGGTATAGACACCTATTACATGAAAGCTAGTTTGTGGTATAGACCTATGTTAGTATATAAACTAGTTTGTGGTAACACCCTTTATTGGCATGTAGACTCATCTGTTGTAAAGACATTTGTTAGCATGGAAGCTAGTTTGTGGTATATAGACTCATGTTAGCATGAACGTTTGTCTGTGGTAACACCCCTTGTGAGCATGTAAGCGATACTGAAGTATACAGACATGCAAGCTTTAGTAGAGCTAACAAACGTACCTTGGCTCTCCTTCCTGCTCCTGAGCCTCTTCCTCCTCTTCCTCACTTCCACTGTACTCATATTCTGTCTCATCTACACAAGATGAGGAAACGTTTATGATCATTACATTTTTTTTACTCATTTGCACATAAATCAGCTATTAGGCTTGCTACATTCAATAGTCTTTGTCAAACTAGCATCCCACACAAGATAACATCACCGGAGCTGAGAAACTATGGTAGGACCAAGGTCCTGAAACTCACCTTTTTCGCCCCTCTTCTTGCGTGTGCGGTCGATGTGGTCCTTCAGCTGAATGCGCACCTGCCGCTCATTGGGCTGGTCCCGGATGTAGGGGTGCTTCAACAGCTGCTCAGTGGGGGGCCGCTGGGTGTAGTTCTTCACCAGGCAGCCCTCGATGAAGCTGAAGAACTTCTTGGACCTGGAGGAGGGAGGGAGGAACAGGGAGGGAATGGAAAACGATACGAAGGAAGGAGGAGAGACGAAGAGTGGGAAGAGAGGGTTGGATGAGACGGAGGAAGAAGGAGAGCGAGAGGCAGCGACAGGGATGGGGATAGAGGAGAGGAAATATTCTTAGGTATCTTTCGAGATGGTCAGACAGTGCATCAGACAGTTTGAGGATAAGCTGGATCTCAGGAGGGCACCCACCATTTCTTGGACTTGAGCCGAGGTGGAGGGTTTCTGGGGATGAGGAAGAGCGCTCTCATTGGGTGCATGTCGCACAGCGCTGCAAGACAGGAGCACGCAGATCAAAAAACACAAAAAGTACAGATTGACCAAAGCGGGAATGACCTTCCAAGTGTGTGTGTTTTTGTGCAGATTAGGGGCGTTAGCTGTGGCAACCTGGAAGAAGGTAGCTTTACTTACGAGGGGCTCCTTCTGCCATCTCAATGGCTGTGATTCCACAAGACCACAAGTCACTCTGCAAGACAGACAACACAATGAGCATACACGTGTGTAGACACCTACTAGACACGTGTGTAGTGCGTGTGTGTGTGTAGCATGCATGTGTGAAGCGTGTGTTTTTTTACTCTGTAGTCGTAGGTAGCATCTGGGTTCTCGTCGCAGGCGATGACCTCGGGGGCCATCCAATAGGGCGTGCCGATGAAGGTGTTCCTGCGGCCCACTGTCCGGTCAAGCTGGGCACTCACGCCAAAGTCCACTGGAGCACAGAGAACCAGTCAGAATCAATTACAAGCAGATATAAGCAGCCTATTGAATCATTTAGAACCAGAGCACCACTTTGAATGGCTCAGAACTAGTATTTCCTTAAAGAGTAATTCTCCATGCAAGCTTAGAGAATGTCTACTTCAAGAATGCAAAGCAGATTGGTTTATTCCATTGATCGTACGCTAACTAAGTTCTCTAACTTCAGCTGCTCAGTTGTTGTTCATTGGAACGCGAGACAGAACTGCTAGGAGAGAGTCTCACCCAACTTGACCTCTGCGTTCTCAGTCAGCAACACATTCTGACCCTTGATGTCACGGTGGATCACATGATGGGCATGCAGGTGAGCCAGACCCTGAGGAAACACACAGAAATGCCCATGAGACTACACGTCCCAGCATGCATCGGCAGTGGTGCTGGGCAGACTCGAATGGAAACTCACCCTCAGGATCTCTCTGGAAATGTAGGCGATCCAGTCCTCCTTCAGGGTGTTGCCCTTGGTGTTCTTCACCAGGTCTGTGATGGAGCCTGCACCACAGAACTCCATCACCAGCTGCAGAGACACAGGGACATGTGATCAGTGCAAACAAACACACCGCACCAGTGAGAATGGAGCCAGTCAAACAGCTGTGAAAACGCGTTGAGCTGAGAGACAGGGGGCCCGTCTCCCTGGCCTCCCTTTATTCTCTCTCTTTCTCTCTCTAGGAAAAGCGGGGATGGGAGAATTTGTGTTCTCTCTGAACTCACTGGAGATAAATCTCTCACTTTATGTGTGGCTCTGTGCATAACTCTCAGTGTCTCGCTCTTCTCTGTCTGCGTGTGTATCTGTGTCTATTTGTCTGTGTCTGTGTGTGTCTGAGTGCGTGTGTGTTGTGTCTCACCCAGAGCTGGTCGTCGTGCCCTGGAGGGCTCTTCTTGATGAAGGCCCCATAGTAGGTAGCTATGTTCCTGTGGTGGGAGTACTTCTTCAGCATGTTAATCTCCAATTTAATCTCCTCCTCTTCATCCTGCGGAACACACAGATGAACACACAAAGAATTATGAAAGGAAGTGAGCAAATTCCCATCGCCCTGGAGGGGAGGAAAAGTAGTTCCACGAGGTAATGGGGTGATTCGTAACAAATCACACACATCTCCCTCCTTTACTTGCTCTTAGACTTCCCTCTGTCTAAGTCAGACACACTATCAGCGCCCAAAACACACAGACAACTGCATATCCGCACACCGAGACGCATCCAGACGCACACAAACAATTTGAAGAGCATAATTTTGCTTCCAGTGTAATGGCGCTGTAACAATCCAACATGGTTGTTAACTACCCTTGGGTGTGTCTGTTGTCGGGGTAAGGAGGACAACGCAAAACAATAACAATAAAGTCACCCTCCGCCACACACATCAGGAGAACTCCACCATTTGTTGAGTTTGTCGGTGGCTGCGAGCATTCAATCATTGCGCGTGAGCCCTCGGTGATTGCATATGACAATCCTGCGAAGAGCGTAGCCATAACACAGGGGCACCATCTGAATGGTGAAGGAAGGGTAATAAAAGAGTCTCTTTCCATCTCGGTCACGCAAACACTCCCAGACACACACTTCCAGACACACACTCCCAGACACACACTCCCAGACACACACTTCCAGACACACACTTCCAGACACACACTTCCAGACACACACACACAGATTTATCAACACAAGCGAGCAGAAAGAAAGCCCATGTGCACTGCACATCACTCCCCCTTCCCTCCTCGTGTCCAATCCTTGACATTTACGGCGTATCGCTGTGTCCGCCGCTCCCCTCCAACACACGCTCTCCTTGTCTGACAGGATGTTTACCCCGGCCTACCAGGGGGAGATAAGCCAGGCCATCGGGGCTGAATGATTTACCACACGGGCAGGGCATAACCAGGATTGCCAGAGGGAGGTTTTGAGGTTGCCGGACAGTGTTTTCATCCTAATAATGTGGTCGGTCGTGTAGCGGGTGCTTTTATCCACTGCGACTTACAGAGAGGCGGGGGTGGGGGGCCTTATGACGCTGTCAAATGTTCCACAAACTGAGCCGTTCCGAACCCAGTTGGCACGTGAAGGCTTACGGGCTGGGTGTGAAAAGGGGCTGTCTGACCCGTCACTACACACACAGCTCTGCGTGTCCTCCCCACAGCCCTCCTGAGGAGGTCATGAGAGCGGTCAGGAATGCGCCCTTTGACCTTTGAGACTGAACTGCGTCTGATCTCCGATAGTCATCTGGGGTGGGTCATTCAGACACAGCACATTGTGTTTGCGTTACAGCAGTGGTCCATCTCACAGGAGTGGTCCTATACTATGAAGAAACTTGATAACAAGAACGAGCACCCCAGGTGTTCAATCAGCACTGTGCTGTGCAGGCAGACAGTCAGTCAGTAACAGAGACAGTTAAGCAGTCAGTCCATCAGACCTGGATACCTTCGTCGTGTCACAGTCATAAAGCCTCATCGGGTTTCACAGGAGTTCTCAAAGTAATCTGTCACACATGGCCAGACACACACCCCCGGACAAGGTCTGTGTGTGTGTGTGTGTGTGTGTGTGTGGAGGCATGGGGGGTCTAGGTTACAGCTGCTCAGGCAAGGAGACACTCATGCAATGACATCATCTCTCTCCTCTATCTCACCTAGTCTCTCCTCAGCATTTTTTATTGGCATTTCATCACTCACTCTTTCTCTCTGTCTGCCTCTCTCCGTCGCTCACTAACTCTCTCACACTCCCTCGGAGCAGGGCCCGAGCTATCCTAAAGCTACTCGTTGTCGCTTTGTTTGTGTTTGTGAAATGGTGGCGATGGAGGCGGACATCTTGATTTTAACAAGCACACGACGGAACAGCCATCATGCACAGCCCTGGAGAATTGTCCACAGACGGCAGGTTTAATGAAACACCAAATATGCTAAGGACCCTCTGAGGCAAACACACCAGGGGCAACACTTTCAGATGGGAATATGACATAACACTAAACACCTCCATCTGTAAAGTGATATTAGATTTGAGCTATTCTTCCACAGAGGAGGAGAGAACACTGGCGAGTTCAAAGAGAGAGAGAGAGAAAGCGAGAGAGAGAGCATTAGAGAGAGAGAGCGAGAGAGAGAGAGAGAGAGAGCGAGAGAGAGCAAGAGAGAGCGAGAGAGAGCGAGAGAGAGCGAGAGAGAGCGAGAGCAAGAAAGAAGTGGAAGGGAAGCTGAAGGACAAGAGAAGGGAAAATCGGAGGCAGAAATACAGAGCCATGGAGATGGAGAGAGAGAGAGAGAGAGAGAGAGAGAGAAAAAAGGAGAGGAAGAAGTGAAGAGAGAGGTTGAACGAGAAGTGGAGAGCGAAAGAGAGATGGATAGAAATTGAGTTAGGGAAAGGGTGGGCTACCGACATGACAAATATAGAGTAAGAGAATGAGCGAGAGAGAGAGAAAGGGAGAGCGTGAGGAATGGAGGACGAGAGGAGCAGCAGAGCAGGAGGGAGGGAGAAGAGGCCCGTCAAAACCCCTCCCATAATCCCACTGCACTTCTGTTGAACCTGCTCTGAGGAGAACAACACGCTCCTCTTCTTTAACCATCGTTCTGCCTGCTCTACTTTGGGTCCCTCCAATCTCTCTCTCCTCCTTCTATCTACCTTTCTCTCCTCCCCTCTCTCTCTCCTTCTATCTACCTTTCTCTCCACCCATCTCTCTATTCCTTCTATCTACCTTTCTCTCCTCCCATCTCTAATCCTTCTATCTACCTTTCTCTGCTCCCATCTCTGTCTCCTTCTATCTACCTTTCTCTCCTCCCATCTCTCTCTCCTCCTGCTATCTACCTTTCTCTCCTCCCATCTCTCTCTCCTCCTCCTATCTACCTTTCTCTCCTCCCATCACTCGTTCTCTGAGTCGCCTCCTCTCTGTTCTCTCTTTCTGCGTGTAAAACAGGAAATGGAATGTGGGTCAGAGAACATATGCTGAGATGTGACGGTTGAGAGCGAGAGGGAGAGAGAGAGAGCAAGAGAGAGCGAGAAAGAGAGAGAGAGAAAGAGAGAGAGAGAGCGAGAGAGAGAGAGAGAGAGAGAGAGAAAGAGAGAGAAAATATCGAGAGGGATGGGAGAGTGGGATGAAAAGCAAAGGAGGGGAAAGAATGAGGGAATAGAGAGGGAAAGGAGAGGAAGGAGAGAGGGGGAGGATATAGGGAGACAGAGAGAAAGACACATAGATAAAGGGAGACAGAGAGAAAGGAAGAGAGAGAGACACAGAAGAAGAGAAAGCAAAATGGAGAGAAAAAGAGAAAGAAAGAGAGAGATAGAGGGAGAGAGGAGCTGGAGAAGTAGACCAGCCGTCCAGGCCAGGAGACACGTAGCCTGGAGGACTGCTGCTGAACGAGCACCGCAACACCATGTGACCACCGGCGTCTGCCGCAAACCAATCCCAGCACAGCCCAGGATGAAAATCGGTTTGTGAAGTCAACAAGATCTTCAACGGTCATTCCAGGTGCTCAGGCACAGCGGAATGCTTGTTTACTAACGGCTGCGCTGGGAGAAAATGGCCCTCTTACAAAACCAACGGCAAAACTCCCTGTGTGTTCTGTCTCTGCTGAGGCTCTGTGGCGGCTTGTTTACATTAGGGACACGCCACGATAGAGAGCCTATCCTGTTTACACTCCACAAGCTTCAAGCCTCCTCTTCCTTGTCACCGTGCGTCCGTCTGTGGTGATCTGTACCTGTCATCCTTCTGTCTGCCTGCCATCCTCCTCTCTTACTGTCATTCCCTTCTTCTTCCAATGTTTACACCCACTGAAGGTATACTGTATACTAAATACATGTATCTGAAACTGGGTGGGATAGCTGTCAACAACAGAGTTTTTTTGCTCTCACTCGACTTAACAGTGGTTTTGTAGTTCAGGCATCATAACACCAGGATCTCACAATCCTGGGGGATTGTGAGGGGGGGAGGAGAGGGGGGGGAGTAGTTTGTCCTTCATGAAGGACAGCAGCAGGAAACTGTTGTCATGGACCCTTTCTGTGTGTCTGTTTCATCGCACATTCGTCGGTGATTGAGATTCCTTTTGGGTGGCAAAGGATGAGAAGGAGAGGGACGTCACCGGCATCCTCTAAAGTACACACACACACACAGGATCTGACTTCATCGGATATGAGTAAGGGCTTATGAAACGCCACTGTGGCAAGCACACACACACACACACACACACACACTCAGCCTTTCCCTCCCAAACACACACACACACACTCCCAAACACACAGACGCTTCGTTCCTATACATATACTCTCTCCCAAACTCTATCTCTCCCAACCCCACACTAAACCTCCTAGGCGAGGGCGCCTTTCTGAGGTGTCGGGGGGAGAAGTGGTCTGTAGAAGCCCTCCCCTTCACTGGCCTGACATCATGGGCTATTCTGGGAGGGAAAACATAGTGATTCGGTGGATGAGTATGAGGAAGTGAGCGCAGGCTAGACTTGGCGTTGGGAGAGAAGCGGTTTGTGTGGCTGTCAGGAGGGAGGCCAGTCCTGGATCAGAGTCTGGATGTGATGAACCCCCACCCAGGGGCCCAGAGTGTCTGTGGTGGGAGGGGGGGACAGCAGCTGTTCAGCAGGGGAGAGAGAGCTGCTTCTGGGGGGGTTGGAGGGGGGGGGGTGCAGGGGGGTGAAACGTCGATTTTTAGCCGGTTGGATTTGATTGGGGACGCTAACATTGTGTCAAGTTTGGAGATGCGGAGACTGGTCATTTTGTGTCACTCTGGTGTGAACTGAGATGAGGTCAGCAAAACAAACCATAGCCTAGAGAAATAGCTATATATGGAGAGCACAGACACACACACACACACAGACACACACACACACAGACACACACACACACAGTCATCCTTTGTTGCCCTTCTTCCTTTTACTTTCGTGTCACACACACAGTACACAATACACACATCAACTCTCACTGTTGTCTTCATTCACACACACACGCGCGCACACAAACACACACACACCATATCTCAGGCACAAGCTTACCTCTGTGACGTCCATGACCTTGATGGCAGCCAGTTGTCCTGTTTTGACATGTCGGCCCTGAACACAGAGAGAGAGAGAGAGAGAAAGAGAGAGAGAGAGAGGAGGTGTTAACAAATGACACTTCAGCTCATTCACCAAGACAAACGTATTGAACAAACACAACAACGCAGCTCAGTACAGAATTTCAGCCCTGTCCGGCTTTCCCTGTCCCCCAGACCCTCCGTCCCCCAGACCCTCTGTCCCCCTTGTCCCCTAGACCCTCTGTCCCCCTGTCCCTCTGTCACCGTGTCACTGTGACCTTGTCATCTGTCAGTGTTTGTGCCTGAAACCCTTCTTCAGACCTGCCCTGGTGGGACATACCAAGGCTCACTAAAGGTGCCCTGAAGGGACACACCAAGGTTCACTAAAAGTGCCCAGGTGGCTGCAGAGCAGCAGTGGAACAGACGAGGTGGGGAGTAAGCAGAGGGGAGGGGCCTTACTAAAAGAGTCAAATTAGCCAGCAATGCTAACCGTGCTAACCACTGCAGACTGCGATGACATCATTCTTTCACAGAGGAAGCAGAACAGAGGGGGCCCCCGTCGCTGCAGTAATGCTGCCAGACAGACAGGGTCAACTACATGGTGTGTGTGTAGGTACTACGTGTATTGAATTGTGTGTATGTATCAGTGTGTCTAGGTATCAGCGTGTCTGTGTGGGAGTGTGTGTCAGTGTTGGAGTGTGTATATGTGTGTGCATCAGCTTGGGAGTGTGTGTTTGTGTGTGTGTACCAGTGTAGGAGTATGTGTGTGTATCAGGAAGGGGGGGTGTATGTGTGTGAGTAACAGTGTAGGAGTATGTGTGTGTATCAGGGAGGGAGGGGGTGTTTGTGTGTGTAACAGGGAGGGAGGGTGTCTGCATAAGGGGTACTGGGGTCTGTGAGACCTCTGGTGGATTGAGTTTCCTTTGTGAGAACTGGGCTGGCGATACCTGAGCTGGACCTGTCCCCCCACACCCCCCTGCCTGTCTGAGATGGGCTAGTCCAGGGGCTGACTGATGAGGGATTAACCCACTTCAGTTTAACCGGAGGGGGGTGGGGGGGTGGGGGAGTTAATGAGGAGGTCAAGGCTTTGTTGGAGGGGCCCAGGAGACGACTACAAAGCTGTTAAGTTCTACTGGGGCAGCTGGAGACGTCTACTCTCAGAGAAAGACAGGCACGAGGGAAGAGAAACTGAGGAAGAGAGACGGAGAGAGACAAACAGACAGAGAAGAAAAGGACAAGGACACACGGACAGGAGCGAGAGATTACGTCAGTGTTGACAGGTTGCTCTGGTGTGTGAACCATATGTCCCGTGTTGAGCTTGTGAGTTTCTTAGCGTCAGTCCTCCTCCCACAATGCTGTTCTCTCTGCACCGTCCTGCGACCAGCAGTCGCTATGACGACGCCCATGGCCCCCCGTTGGGTTGAACAAGTGGTGGGTGGCAGAGCATGGACAACTGGCAGGCCTAAGACAGGTGTGTGTGTTCCTGTGTGTTATGTGTGTGTTTGTGTTGGGGGGGGGGGGGTTGCGTTGTGTGTTGAAGGGGAATACGAGTGTGTGTGTGACAGAGACAGCGCATCAAGTGTCGGTATTTGTTGTAGGTGTTGTATGTTGTGTGTGATGAGAACCAGCTATCTGTGTGTGTTGTGGTGCTGTGTGTTGTGGATTGAGGCATGTGCGTGTGCGTGAGTAATTGAGGAAGCGATTGTGCGTTCCTTCGGGCGTTTTGGCAGACCACTCGGTAGATTTAAAATCTCTGCTGAGACAGGCAGTCACAAAGACACCCTCCTGAGAAAAGGGCCTTCTGCCAGGAAGCAACCAGCCTCTACTGCCCCGGCACAGGACCCCAGTAGGAACCCAGCCACCTGCTCCACAACACTGCCCCGCCCATAGCTGCCCGTGGATACGCCTGAACACCCACCAACACCACCGCGTGAATGCGCCTTAAACGCTGGCACACGCCCACAAGGCTGTCTCTGTCCCTAGTCTCTCTGCTTATGTGTGGTGGTCAGGTGAGACGTCCACCGACACTCCAGAGGGAAGCTCGAGGAAGGGACGAAGACCTGTCAGAGATGAGGAGAGCCTCTCGTTCTGAGCTGGGAGGGGACAAAGCGGAGCGGGGCGGGGCGGGGTGGGGGTCTGTCTGGGGGAGAGAGGCGGGAGGGTAATCTGGAGAGCAGTCGAATGACTGGAGGAGGGACTAATGTTTGTCAAACACACACAAACACCCACACACACATGCACAGTCACACAAACACACATGCACCCATGCTGTGTTAAGACCCCATCTGCCAGCCTCATCCTTTACCCAAGCAGAAACGAAACTGCTAATCAATATCAAGTCCTACACCGTTCAACCACGAGACAGCCTGTGTGTGCGTGTGCCAGTCGGTTAGGTTTAAGGGATGACTCAGCAGCGATGGTGTGATGGAGGAACGCACACTAGAGGAACACAGAGGCTGATGGAGTTCATCCTCTGGGGTCTGGGTGTACAGTGAGGTTCTGTAAAGCACACACACAAGCACACACACACACACACAAACACATGCGCACATTTCTAATCAGTGCTCTTAACTTTATATCCTATTCAGTCTGGCCCTTCCCTCACCTTGAGAATGTGTAGAACACATTCCTTTCCTTCCTCCAAGGTTTTTTTAAATTTTTTTTCAACAATTTGCTGGTTCAAGCGAAAAGCAGAGGGTGAGAGGGGGAGGGGGGGTCAGATAGAGGAGAGGAGAGCAGGAAGGGGAGGGAGAGAAGGGAGACAGAACAGATGAGAGAAGTGGGCAGAAAGACAGACAGAGAAGTGAGGCTATAAGCTTTTTCGCTGATCCAAGCTGTTCTTTCCCAGTCTGGGTAAAAGAGTGTGTCAACTTGTCTTCATCAACTCAATGACTCCATATTAGACCCTAATTATCATACACACACACACACACAAACTACAAATGCACACAAACACACACACACACACCAACACCCCGCACGCACACACTGACGGATACACCCCCCCCACACAAAGTCCCACACACACAGACACGCACACCTGTGGCTCTCCTGACATCATGACAGGCTGTGACAGGCATCTACTAAGTGTCAGCCTTAGGCTGGCTCTCACTGTGCCCCTCCCTATTTCCCTTTTTCCACCTTATCTCTCTCTCTCTCTGCTCCCTTACTGTCCTCCTCCTCTCTCCCCCTGTCCTCTCATTCCCCCTGGAGTGTCTTTCGCCCTCTCTCTCTCCTCCTTGTTTCTCTCATTACTGTCTTTTATCTCAATCTCCTTTTCGTTCTCCTTCCTTACCTTAGTCTCTCCTTACCTGCCAGTCTTTCTTTCCTATACTTCGTCCCCATCTCCCTCTGAGTCTCTCTCTCTCTCTCTCTCTCTCTCTCTCTCTCTCTCACCCTCTCTCTCTCTCCCTCAACATCATTCTCTTCTTCTTCTCCTCTTCCAGGCGTCCCCTTCCTGAGGTTGGGTTTCAAACTCGTCTTTGAAGTGAAAATAAATCATGGCTGATTGGCAGCCCATCAGGCCTCTCACTGAGTGTGTGCGTGCCCTGGTGTGTGCGTGTGCTTGTGTGGCGTATGTGTGCGCATCCCTTTGTGTGTGTGTGTTGGGTATTGAAATGTGCGTGTGCGTGGGAAGGCGCTGCAAGAGAAAGGTGGTAAAAGTGACCTCACATTGTACAGTCACTGGCTAGATTCACGCTGTACTAGTAAATGGAGTCAGAACTCTGCCCATCTGTCTATCTATCTGACTAGCTGTCCGTCTGTGTCTGTCTGTCCATCTGTCTCCCCCCAAAAAACAACACTTACCGTACTGCTTAAATATTTATTTGACCAACAGCTGACTTCCTCCTAATGTCCTCTCTCCATGTCCAGTAAATGGGCAGCTTAAGTAGATGATGCTGCCCTGCTTCTGCCTTTAGTGTTAAATCACTGTCAGACAGGAAGTGGCACCATTATTCTACACCACGGTCTTTTGATAATAACCACTCACTACTATGAAACCAAATTCATTCCTATTAGCTGGATGTAGATGCAGTCAACAGCTGCTGAGAAGATCCACACAGGAAACGAGTGACCTGTCTTAGGGAGAACTGGGAGACCTGGGAGAACTGACACCAGACCAAAACGGTGAACACTTAAACAGACCCCCTTCCTTACAGGAGCCATTTTGAAAATGCTGCCACAGGTCCAAAGAGTAGAGAGCTTCCATTTACTTCCCAACCCCCTAATCCCCCCTTCCTGGTCACCCTCAGATGAAGCTGTTTGAAAGGACAGGGGCACCCCTCCTGACACATACACACACACACACACACACACACACGTTCATAAACTACAACCAGTAATCCTACTGAGGGCTAACCAAGGAGCCTGGCACTTGAGGGGTTAATATGGGAGTCTCATTAAAAGCCCTGTCAGGTTCCTGTCTGGACAACACCCCCAAACCCCCATACCCTCTCCCTACCTCAAACTGACCGTTTACCCCCTGTCTCAACGCCCAGAGCAAACGGCAGTGCGGACTGCCAGAGGAGCGATTGGTTCAGCTCTGCCGTGACGCCATGACCATCAGGAACGGGGGGGGGGGGAACGTTAGTTCTCATCGGTAACGGGGTTCATATCTTACGGAGCTGGATGTTGGCAAACGCGGAACAGAGGGGTACGAAGCCACGCAACATACCCGCATACAGGAAGTGACGGATGAGACGGTACGACGAGGGAGAGAGGGGGGAAGAGAAGGTGGAGAGAGAGGAGGGTGGGGAAGAGGGTCAGAGCTGAGGAAGGCCCAGGATGTCATGTGTCTCTTAGGAAGATGTAGGCCAGATAAAATGGAGAACAGAGAGCGGCACTTGCAACGAACAACGAGAGGAAATTACCAGAGGAATAACAGTCGATTTCTTCAGCCAGACAACACACACACACAGCCACAGCCTGCACGCTCCACACTCTCCGTTCTCTCCCTCCACAACACACACCACACTCACTTCACAACTTCTCTTTTCACACCCTGCACACACACACACACTCACGACAGACACACACATGTCGGCACCCACACACACCAGTGCTGCACTCACAAAGCTCACAGAACACACACGCCACTCATACGACAATGTAAACGAGTACGTGAAGCCTTCTGCACAAGGCTAGAACAAAAGATGATGAGGGTAACACAAACAACATGTATACACACATTGAAAGCTGAACTCTGCCCTGTCTGTACACTTGCACAGGATAGTGTGTGTGTGTGTGCACACGCCTGTGTGTGTGTGACATTCTGTGTGACCGAGAATGAGCGCGAGAGGGTTTGTAAATGTGCGTGCGTGTGTGCGTGTGTAGCCAGTTGAGATGCATAGAGGCCTGCACCTGGCCCCTTGTCCAGTCCACCAAGCCCAGAGGGAGGTCATAAAGAACTCCTTGTCCGACCAGAAGTCTCACACACACCGAGACCAAACACATGCACACACCACCCCCTCCCCATCTTCACACACACACACACACTGTTGGCTCTCCAAATTGCTCCCAAATGTTATTTACCAACGCTCAGTTGAGTTCAACTGTAAGTCATCTAGTATTAGCATGCTGATACATTGATGTTAGGGGTGTTTATAGTAGCACAGGCTACGCTAGCTGTGCTAACTGGGCTACGCTAGCTTTCGACAATAACCAGGCTATGCTATCAATGCTAACCATCATTAGGCTCGGAGATGCTGCTGCTGTATGAGATGCTGGTCTGCCTCACACAGACACACACACACACACACACACACACACACACACATTGGGTGACATACTGCTGCAGAGCACTCGTGCGTTCCTCCTCCCTCCCACACACACACACTGGAGAAAACAATAGCTCTCCAGTGTGGAGGAGTAATTAATGCAAGACCTTGCATTCCAAATGGCAGAATGCCCATAACCTCTGAACATCTTCTAAACATCTAAACTACAGTTCATGAAACGCTACGTCTACCCAGCTGCACATGCTATTATACCGTAACACCAGAGTACATACGATACACTACAAACGCTACGTCTACCCAGCTGCACATGCTATTATACCGTAACACCAGAGTACATACGATACACTACAAACGCTACATCTACCCAGCTGCACATGCTATTATACCGTAACACCAGAGTACATACGATACACTACAAACGCTACATCTACTCGGCTGTTAATACTATTATTATTATGGTGACAGTGTCCATGATACTAGAACACATCTACACTGCTGTTCAAACCAGGATGCTATAGAGCACTGGGCTTGGCATACACATTCCAGAGCCAACCACGCAACAAACATGTTGACATCGACACCAGACCAGACATGCTATACTGGAACTGGCACTCGGTTGATGCTGTTACCCAGTTTCTGCACGCACGCACGCATACACGCGTACACACGACAGGAGCACTTATGGGCAGCCCTGTAGAGGCCTGTGATGCAGAGGTGTGCGGTAGAGTCGCCCCTTGGGCGCTCTCATGCTTTTCCACCATGGAGAGAGAGGAAGAGAGAGAGAGAAGAGGGAAGGAAGGGAGGCAGGGAAAGAGAAGAGCGAGTGAATGGAGGGAGGAGTAAAGACAGAATGGGTTGTGCATTATCATCCTGCCTCACCCAGACTCTTTAGAGCTACTCTCCTGCTCCATGTTGCAGTGTCTCTGTCCCTGTGGTGTCTAACAGGTCCATCTCTGCATCTCTATCACCACTGACTACATTGACAATCTGTATCCACAGAACAGAATAAAGGGGTAGACAGCTCTATGCTGTCCTCTTTGATATGTTGATTATTCTAAGTCTAAAAGTGAAGTGTTGGTGGTGGTATGGATTTGCAGGTGGCTCTAGATGTGATGAAACTGTTGTTCAGATAAGGATTCAAGGCTCAGTAGGCTGGTTGGTTCAGGGTGTGGTGGGTTTGGTCACAGTGCTCGATTGAAACGGAGGTGGTTTGAGATGCAGAGACGCACCTGTATCTCCCTTCCTCTCCCTCTTAGTCAGTCCTTCTCTCACTCTATCACTCCCTCTTTTGCCCTGTCTCTCACTCGTCTTCCTCTTTCGTCTCCCTCTCTCCCTCCCTGTCCCCCTGCCTCTCTTTCCCCTCTATCTCTCCTTCCATCTCTACTTCCCCTGCCATCAAGGCTTGGTCTGCCTGTGTGTTTGAACAGGGAGCTCTGTGTAAGTAGGCCAAGAAAACAGGCAGGCTCTGGAGGGATGGAAGGAGCGAGGGCGCGGGGTGGAGGGAGAGGGGGAGCGAGGGCGCGGGGCGGAGGGAGAGGGGGAGTGAGGAGCGGAGGGGTGTGGGAGACTGCCCAGTCAATGATAAACCTCTATTGATCGCTGCACTGCAGCTGAAACTATATTGGTCTGCCCGAAGACAGACAAGAGAGCTTTTAGCACGATTCTACTACAGCCACGCACGCACGCTCCTTGTCAGCTGTCTGTTCACTTTGTCAACTTGTCACTTTCAGGTGCAAGGTGTTCAGCTACTTGTAACAAGAAGCAGGGGGAAAATGTGAGTGATGGTCAGAGAAAAAGACATGGGCTCTCTTTCTAGGATATGCGTGTGTGCGTTCATTCGTGTGTGTGTGTGTGTGTGTATGGAGCTGCTATACGATTACAGGTTACAGTAGTAAAAAGGGTCTCCATTCTGGGCAATGGGACAACTTTCCATCACGTAAGACCTACTGGTCCATTTTTAGATCTACTGGAACTCACACAGATATTGTTTACAGCCAGCAACACATTATAGCATGAGAGGTGTTCCAACACTAGCTCCCCAGCTAATGCTAAAGAAACACACCTCTGCCAGTGGTCACTGAGACAAGCTCCAAACACCATAAACAACAGTTTAACAGGGGACCAATCGGATCCAGGAAAAACAGCCATTCTAAGGGTATTACATCATCCAATGGCGTTTGCGCAGAGATCACCGGCTCTCCGTGCGAGCAGGATGTCTTCTGATGGCACCCGAGTTTTGCTTCGGTCACATGATCAGACGCCAGATGCATTTTTCATCGGGCGTTTCTCCTCGGTACCTAAGATCTACCAGGTCGGGCCTTCGGAATCATGAGGCAACGACTCAAGATTCTAAATATAAAATCCAGATGAGCCGGTTCTGGTTTTGTATTATTGAACAGCAGCTGTAGTTTCGACTAAGTGAGAAGACAGTGTGAGGCTGGGGAACGGTCGATCCACTCTCCCATCCTCCACGCCTCACAAAGCATAACAGAGGAGGAGGAAGAGGCTAAGGAGGAGAAGAAGAGGAGGTGGGAGAGAGGGAGGATGAGGGGCAGAGAGGGAGGAAGAGGAGGGAAAGAAGCCAGCAATCCTCCACCCTCCCGCCAACTCCTGCCCTCATGACATTCCTCCGCCTGCCCTCCAAACCACGAGGATCAGCAGCAACAACAGCCAGCGGTGGCGAAGGTGGAGGGGAGGCGGCCCTCTCTCTCTCTCCCCCACGTCCCCCCTCTCCTCCCAGGGCCAGAGGGCCTGGCCCGAGACCCCTGGATAAATCCCTGTGAAGTCCTGAGCACACAGAGGGATTAGCTCGCTGTCTGATGCCGTTACCCGCATCCTGACTGAGCCCCGACTCAGATCCCCCTGATCCGGGAAGAGACAACACACTGCAGGACGATGATTTGATTTCATACACTCATTGGCAGAGGCCTTGGCTAAGCGTATGAGAGTACTTTAATCAGATAGTACATCAAACAAACTCACTTGGGCTAACAATTAGGATCCGTAATCACATTTATAGCGCTAATTTATTTAGGATCCATACTGATACTTTTACACTGCAATTTCCCTGTTGGAGCATCAATAAAGCATGTATTTTTTCTTCGTTCGTTGGTTTCCGTCTACAGTCACCTGCGGCAACACGCTAGGTGTCCGGAGGAACATCTCAGCCACAAATGGCATCTGGCACTGAAACAACTGTATACTTCACCTTTGACCCTATTGTTTACGTTTACGTAGTAGAGACGAGTTGCCAAAGAGACAGGAAGTGGGCCGGAGTGATATACGAGGACGCTATGTTATGGAGAGACACAGGAGATGTCTGGGTAACGTTGTGCAGGAAGAGTGTGTTTATATCAGGCCTACAGCTGGCCTCATGCCCACCAGACCCCCCTTTCAACTCCTTCGAGATGACCACACTGGTTCTAAGAAGTCTAATCCCCCATCTATTGCTACGCCTCCCCCTCCTCCTCCTCCTCCTCCACACACAAGCATACACACCCCACCCCCCACACTGCACATCACACAAGAGCCATTGGCTGTTTACATGCTACTGGTAAACAGAGCAGATCACTAAGGAGGCAGTAATGCAGATGGGAGACGATGGACATGAATGGAAGCACTGGAAAGGAGAGAGAGCCATGGAGGGAAAGCAAAAGATGACAGTTCACCAGTTGCTGGGTTGTCTGCCTGTCTGTTTGTCTGTCTGTCTGTCTGTCTGTCTGTCTGTCTGTCTGTCTGTCTGTCTGTCTGTCTGTCCTCCCACTCAAGCATCCATTCCTTCGCCAACCCATCCATCAGGCATCGCATCCTGACTGCAAATCACCTGGAACCTGCGGAGTCTGTAGTTAACACCGGGGTCATTTCGCTTATTAGCGGTGAGCTGTCTGCGGGTTAGCCATTAGCCTTGATGCTGGCCTCGGATAGTGACAGGGAGTGCTAATGGTTGGGTTAGCGCTCGTTAGCGTTTATCGGAGGAGAGGGTTAGCGCTCAGATCCCACACTCATCCTCCTCAGTGACTCTGGGATTACCTTGCAACAGCAAGAAAACGAGAGGCTAAGATAAGGTCTTCTAAACAAACCACGAAGAGACGTTGTATAAAAAGCATATTTATAGTTATTACATCCCAGTTCTGTACACATTAACCCACTGAACAACTGATTGCACTTGACAACGTTAACAGTGACCTCGTGCCCATTTTGTAAAAGGAACACCCACCGCTCCAGTGCATTTAGGCACAGTCAACCGACCACAAGCCGAGCATGGACAACGCATGTGTTTGACACAGCATAGCCACATGTATGTGCCAGTAGTGATCAGCTGTGCATCCATTGTCTTTAAATGTGTGAGAAGCCGCTGGCTGGCTAGCTGGCTGGCCTATTTTCCTGGGCAGTGATGCAAGGAGAACACTCCTTAACAGGAGTTTTCTCTCCAAGGCAGGGCTGGGTACGACACAGGGACGGCTGGGTAGGACACAGGGAAGGCTTTGTAGGACACAGGCAGGGCTGGGTAGGACGCAGGCAGGGCTGGGTAAGACACAGGCAGGGCTGGGAAGGACACAGGGACGGCTGGGTAGGACACAGGGAAGGCTTTGTAGGACACAGGCAGGGCTGGGTAGGACACAGGAAGGGCTGGGTAGGACGCAGGCAGGGCTGGGTAAGACACAGGCAGGGCTGGGAAGGACACAGGGACGGCTGGGTAGGACACAGGCAGGGCTGGGTAGGACACAGGGACGGCTGGGTAGGACACAGGCAGGGCTGGGTAGGACACAGGGAAGGCTTTGTAGGACACAGGCAGGGCTGGGTAAGACACAGGCAGGGCTGGGTAGGACACAGGGAAGGCTTTGTAGGACACAGGCAGGGCTGGGTAGGACACAGGGAAGGCTGGGTAGGATACAGGCAGGGCTGGGTAGGACACAGGCAGGGCTGGGTAGGACACAGGTAGGGCTGGGTAGGACACACGGAAGGCTGGGTAGGACACAGGCAGGGCTGGGTAGGACACAGGTAGGGCTGGGTAGGACACACGGAAGGCTGGGTAGGACACACGGAAGGCTGGGTAGGATACAGGCAGGGCTGGGTAGGACACAGGCAGGGCTGGGTAGGATACAGGCAGAGCTGGGTAGGATACAGGCAGGGCTGGGTAGGACACAGGCAGGGCTGGGTAGGATACAGGCAGAGCTGGGTAGGATACAGGCAGAGCTGGGTAGGACCTCTACATGGAATGGTTGTGTGTTGACATAAATCCTTAAAACCTGTTCTTTGTCCAGACATGGGTTGGCACAAGAGACTTTGAGTCTGTTTGTTTAAGTACTATATTTGTGTTTGTTCGTATTGACTATGTCTGTTTCAGCAGCCATGTGCTCCCATTATTATGAAACTGTTTGCCGATCTCTTGTGTCATGTATCAGCTCAGTCCTGCAAGCGTGCGGCACTGATGTGTGGGGGAGTGTCAGGGAGTGACTTGAATGGGGAATCAAGTGAGTTTTGTTGACTACATATGTTTATACATTAGCCTGTGTGTTGTGTATGTACCTGTGTGTGTTTAGGTACTTAGTGTGTGTGTGTGTGTCATGGACACCAGTGCTGTCATACAGAGCTCGGTGCATGTTCCTGTTCCTAACAGACTCCTGACTGCAGTTGCAGCACAGAGTGCAAGCCTTGCATCACCACAGAAACAGGCCAACGTGAAAACTCATCAACCATGGCAGTCATGTTCTCACAGGTTAAAGGTCAAAAGGGTCTCTTCAAAAGCAACCTAGGTCACTGCTTCTGTGCATCTTTGTTTCCAGTCAGTGTTTGTATGTGTTGTATGTGTGTGTGCATTTATGTGTGTGGCTCCGCCCTTCTCAGTTGGTAAGAAGCCTGGCCTGAGAAAGATTGGCCACTAAGTTTGCTCTATCCTCTGATTGGTTAAGAGTAGCCATAGGTCTCTTATTTCCCGATTGACTCAGAACCAGTCAATGGAATCATGGCCACCCAATAAGGCCTGAGTTCAAATTGTCGTGCTTCCTTTCCATCACTTATCTACTCTTTCTTCTCCATTTATGATCCAGCCTGCCTTGTAACTGGAAGGGAGTTCCTGTTCCAAAGTGGAGACCTCAGCTAGCGTCAATCTAAACATTCCGCTACACGAAACATCTTGAA
The DNA here is from genome assembly GCA_036571765.1 of Plecoglossus altivelis. NCBI lineage: Eukaryota > Metazoa > Chordata > Actinopteri > Osmeriformes > Plecoglossidae > Plecoglossus > Plecoglossus altivelis. The sequence continues at coordinate 16,405,525 of BROE01000022.1, forward strand.
AAAACCATAGCAGAGCTATTCTGAACGCTAAATGACAAACTCTCCAAGATCTCTCTCCGCAGTCTGTCATTTCCTACATCCTGCAGACAGGAAGTTGTTATCCTGAGCCTGCAGGGGATCTTCAAGGCTCCAACAACCCTCCATTTTGGTTAGAGGAGGGTGGGCGATATCACGACCGCTGGAACTTTCTACAAGAGTGGGTTTATCACCTCGTGGAAGGGCTGCGTTGTGGTAAATACAGGGTGTGCGATGAGAGGGGTTCATACTCACAGTGGGCTGTGATAATAAAAGAGTTGCGCGCAAGGGCGAGGTTCTGTTAATTAAGACAGAGCCCTTTTTAACCGCCAGTAAAAATACGAACCGGGGGAGGAAAGCGGCGGGCTAGCGAGAGCCGCTCCCCAGGGGGGATCGGGTGACGGGCCCCCAGGTGGAGCCCAGGCTGCAGTGTTGTTCCTGGGGATCCGTTCCTCACGCCACAGCTAAGCCATGACAATAAGGCGGAGGTTTTCACCATCCCCACCCCACCACCACCACCACCACCACCACCAGACAAGGTGTTTCAGTGGCACAGCCCGAAGGGGTTCGAGTGGACCATCTCAGCTGCTGAAAGGCAACATTTGCCCAGGCGACATGAAAACAAACCGTCTGGGTCCTCTTTTTTTTTCCAAAAGCGGAGCGTGGTCGACGCCCCGCCACGAGGCAACCGTGGTGAGCCTTCTCTAGGGTGATGAAGCGAAGGAAGATTTGACAGTAAGGATCTTGTGAGATGCGTAAGAAAGGCATCGGAATAACTTCACTGGGGGTTGTGAGACAGACACAGTATAATTAAAAGTTTCACCCTGTTGCTGTGTGAAGCGACAAATACCAGCAGGTCAACAAAAGAGGCGTTAGTACAAATCACAGGGGGGCACAAAAATGTCTCTCTTAGCATGAGGGTGACAGATTTGACACTCCTGTCCCAGGTACTGCTTGAGTTTGCCACCCTGCCAAACTCAAGGAATACCGCAAGGCTGTCAAGTAGGACCTCATAAGTTTGCTAAGGTGCTGATCAAGCTAAGGGAACGCGCTAGAAATACAAGGTCAACAATGACCGTACAAAAGACCAGCCTGTGTTCCTCGCTCCAGGAGAAGGCCTAACCTGTGTTTGTCTTGGATTAAACATGCCCTTGTTTTCATACTTATTATACCCACCCCAATCATAATAGTAACCGTGAGGCCGAAGTCTAATAATAGCATGGTGTCTGTCTGTCTCTGTTCAGTGCGAGCGCTTCGTGAATGCCACCGCACCCTGCTTCTTCCTTCTGCAAACAGACGCACAGGGTTGTTTCACTGCTCTGTGTGTGTGTGTGTGTGTTATTATTGAGAGAGAGTTATATGTCAGAGAGTGTGTGCGTTCACAAGTGTGTTCTCAAGTCTACAGGGGCCTCAGGCTTAAAGCCCTCTCTGAAAGATGTGGATTTGGTCATTGATGAACTGTTGTTTTTCCTGAAACTAAGTAAATACTAGAAGGTGCTGGAAGGCTGGCTAGCCTTCACCCTCAGTCCTTGTACTAACCTATCTTAGCTTAGCACAGCCTAGTCTTCGTTAACCTCCACTAGCATAGCTCAGCCTAGCGTCACAAGCCTCACCCAGACTCAGTCAACCAGAACACATAACATGTAACAGCAGCCCCCTGGTCGCAACATACTAACCCACAATTCAGCTGTGCTTCTGCACGTCCTATAAATAGCCCTTAACCCACAGGGAAAGAGCGCAGAGAGAGAGAGAGAGAGAGAGAGAAAAAAAACATTGAACTCGTCCAATGCCAGGGTTGTTCAGCTTGGCTAACAAGGCTCCCTATACGGTTCTGCCTCTCGTCAGTTCTGACACAGTCCTCTGTGCATACTGCCAGCTATGTACAATTTATCTAAATGGCAAGGAGGGGGGGACATGGAATGGATACGAACAGGATGGATAGTAGGAGGGAGAAATAAAAGGGGTTGGGGGAAGAAAGGTTGGAAAGAGAAGCAGAACCAGGCGGTAAATGCAGCTGACAAGCCCGCTGTCCTGATGGACTTGCCTCTGCCTTGCATCAGCCTTCATCCGGCATCCCAGCCCTGACCCTTCGAGATGACCGCACCCCCAACATTGCGTCCTCCCATGATTCGTTGCACCACGCAAGCAATATCTCCCCTAAAAGCAGCCTGGGCTTCGAGTCTGGAGCTGGGGAAGGAGGGTCTCTGGTGGTGGCCATGACAGTAGAGTAGGGGGGAGGGAATGGAGGAGAAGGACAGGGGGACAGGGGGACAGAGAAAGACTACAGACTACAGAGAGACTACCCTTCTATCAGGTCAGCCCTCAGGAGACAGTGAGAGACTAGCTGGACTTTCCTATTCGCACCTCTAACACCCTTAACCATTTTATGCCGGCCTAGCTGGACGCCTCCGCCCCTCCCTCGCGGGTTTCACCCAGGGGACTAACAGGAATAGCAGCTATCCCAGCATGCCCCACTAGTTGCTATGGGACTAAAACAACAGTGGTTGCCAAGGGCTTGTTTTAATCACGTGGGGGATGGGGCATTAGTCAGAAGGAGGGGGGGAAAAAGAGATATAAAGAAGAGGGAGAGACAGATAAAAAGAGGGAGGGAGAGAGAGCGTCAGAGCGATTACAGCATGATTACAGTGCCCAGTGATGGCATGGTAGTAAAACAAAGAACGAAGCCTTCCCAGAGTTGGAGATTTCCAAATCTCCGAGAGGAAAGGGAGGAGGAGGCGTGCGGGTAGGAGAAGGAGGAGGAGGGGTTGGCGTAAGCGCATGCCTCTGTGCGACCCAGGATCGTAGACGATGCACTGCTGACTGGTTGCCAAGACAAATATTCCTGGTGTGCAGATACACACACAGTGATGAACAAACTGGGCTCGCATTCATGTACTACTGTTGACTCCTTCATCATGCCCTGACCCTGGCCAACATCTTCTCCTCCCCCTTGTAAACCATGCGAAGACAAAGAAACAGACAGACAGAGAGAAAAAGAAAGGCAGAGAGAATTTGAGGAAGGGACCGTGTGGAACTAATCAGCTGGTGGTACCCTCGGCCTCAATACCTTCACTGTTTCCAATGTTCCAGTCAAGACACGGGTCCCTCTGAGCTGAGCGTGGCACCTTGTCACGCATACTTTCATCTGCAAGACACCCAACCTATGCACACGCCTCATAACTCTTGGTGTTATGAGTGTCGTGCAGTAAGCGCTGCCACCCGGTCGTGTCAGAGGGTGTGCAATGCCAACACACTCGATAGCGTCAGCCTCTAAGCTCAGTACAGTCAAGAAGTAGGCCAGGTTATTTAGGGCAGGTCGCTCACCCTCAGTCTTCCAACACCGATGTCACTTCCACTGTCTACCCCCTGGCACACTCACAAACACTCGCTCACACTCTTTCTCGCTCACTACCGACCAGGAAGTAGGAGTGCTGGGACCTGTGCCCCTACCCCACTGGGTAGGAAACCCCAGTGTAGGTTGAACAGGCTTGCTGGTAGAGTAGATCAACCAGGACTCTCCCCAGGCTTGTTAAAGCGTAGGTTCGTTCTGCATACGTGTTCTACATACATGTTCTACATAAATGTTCTACATACATGTTCTACATACATGTTTCTAATTGATATACCAAGACAAAGACAGAAATGGGTAAAAGAGAGAGAGAGACTGGCACAGTTAGAAAGAGACTAGCACGGAGAGAGACAGAGAGAGACAGAGATTGACACCCCCATTAATGGTGCCCATGTGTCTAAATGCCCTGGTGTGAACACGCTTAAGCCCAGGATGCATCCATCTAATCCCTACAAACAGAACAGAGCAGTATCTTTGTGTACGCCCCCAGTGTCCGAGAGACAGTGGCCGTGTGTGTGTGTGTGTGTGTGCATGTGTGTGTGCGTGCCAATGCCCATTTAACAAGGAGAAAATGTTATGTGCAGATGAATACATTATTATAGTTGTGTTACATAATGTGGTAGGCCCAGTGTCCATACTGGAGCACAACCCTCTCCCAACACAGTCAATGTCCAACTCAGTCTTTTCAATCAGAGTTAGCTGTGTGTGAGAGAGCCTGTGTGTGTGTTTGAAGCTCTTGTCCTGATGGGACATTACCGAGTCTGCCTGGCTACAAGAGGAAGTGCTGTGAAACTCTGGGCCAATCAGAGTCCCCGGTTGCGGCCACATGACACAGTTTCGGCGTTGTGAATCAGATGAAAACAAACCTAATGAGGCTCAGTCATATGAACCAGCTGCCCTGAGAGGAGGGAGGAAGGTGGGGATATAGGAGGGAGGGATATAGGAGGGAGGGAGGAAGGAGGGAGGGAGATAGGGGGGAGGGAGGGGAGGAGGGGAGGAAAGGATAGAGAGAAAGCAAAGAAAGTAGAGAGGTAGGAGAGAGGAGGGTATAAGGGGCATAAGATGGACAGAGAGCTGTGGCAGGGAGGGGAGGGAGGGAGCGAGGCAGGGAAGGAGGGAGGGAAGGAGGGAGGGAGGGAGGGAGAATGGCTTCCCTGATGAAGAACAACAACTATTATGAGAGTCTGCTGGAGCAGATGGGGAGCCCGGCAACTAGTCAGTTCAAGAAAGTGTTTGTTTCCATCCGTGTGCGTTTATGTGGTGTGTGTTTGTTTATCTGGTGTGTGTGTGTGTATGTGTGTTCAGGAAGGATGGATTTGGAGTTCGTGTAAACATCTTAAAACGAAATAAAACGTAATTGCGTCAAAAAAAAATACATCAAGATGGACTTATTCGAGGAAACCAGATATTCAGGGACATGGTCAGAAAATTAACTTTAGCAAGACAAAGCCCTCAGTGACAGCCATCACATGATCATCCTAAACAGACATACAAAAGAGCTTTGAAACAGACAGAGTCCAAGTCAAATTGAGAACACACCCCCACCTCGTCCATCTCTGCTTCAGCACTGAGCACAAAGTCACATAGAACAATACATACCTGTTGCTATTCATCTATTCAGAGATGGAAACAAATCTCTCCAGAGGCCTTGTGGGCACAGACAGACTTGTAAACACTCCCCCCTCCCCATGCACACACACCCAAACCCCTCCAGATGGCTGTCCCTACCCAAGCCCCCACTAAAGCCCAAGGCTCAGACAAGCCACAACTGTCATAAGGACGGACACAGACATAGGCCGGACTAAAAGATCCCAAGATCTCCTCGCGTTGGCACGCTCATCACACCATTCATCTTCAAAGACTATGCTAAGCTAAATAACAAGGTGCAGAACTGAAGCCAACGCGTGTCGGTTAGCGTGCCGGTCTTTACTGTATCCCGTCTTGCTGACAGTAGCCGTGGACGCCATTTTGGCTCCAAACAGACATGCTCTTTTCTCTGCTGAAGAAGGAGGCCACTGATACTTTGGTAAAGAGTCGACATCGGTGAGGTAGCTAGCATCTGGCTCCTCTATATACTAGCTAACTATGTGGATCAATACTGTGGCGGAAGGGTGAAGGAGACAGATAGGGATGAAGAACAACACAAAGAACAACAGATGACTATCTGACTCAAAGCTACAGCATCGTCACCTCACACATCATGAGTGCGCATGTCACGTGTGTCGAGGGCCAGTAAGACATATTGGACATGCATGACTGACACAATGACTGAGGCGCAAGCGTGTCTGAGCGTTGGTGTGTGTCCTCTCTCTGTACGACTCAACCCTTACTTAGACACACATTGGTATCCCTACTATAGTTTAGATGGAACACTTACATTTAAAAGCTACCTTCAGGCACTTTGGCTAGAACTGAAACTCTAAGGGGAGAGGGAGAGAGAGAGGGAGAGAGAGAGAGAGAGAGAGAGAGAGAGAGAGAGAGAGAGAGAGAGAAAATGGGACACTGGCATGAGGTCCCAACACAACAACTCATTTACAGTAGGTTCAAATTAAAATGCGTCTGCATTTCATACACATGAAAACGTCCCCACATTCCATCCTAAAAATCAGCTTGAACACAAACCACCCTGCCTTTCACATGCCACATCGCCGCCCTCTAGACAAAGACACAATTCTACCCGTCGACAAGTGAATAATTATTGCTTCCAACTTGAATCTGGGATGAATCACCGCATCAAGCTATCAACTAACTGTGCACATAGGCACACTATTCTCACAGTCTCTGTAGGAAAAGAGGAAGTTTTGTCTGCGAGTATCACATTATCATAAAGGCTCTCTATTCCTTTGTCTAATATATTAGTCTGCTGGACCGGTTCACCAGTGCACCAACACACACTGGCTGTATTATATAACCATCAGCATCCACGCCAACACCGAGGGGGAGAGAAAGACATAAAGATGCTCATGGTTCAGAAATGGCTGAGGTTTAAGATGGCAGGCAGTGTGATGTACAGCTGCTGCTGTCGAATGTGCCAGGTTTGTGCCTGTGTCTGTGCGTGTACAGGGTGCGCGTGTTTGTCTGTGCGTGTGCCTGTGTGTGTCTGTGTGTGTGCGTGTGCCTTTGACTGTGCGAGTGCCTGTACGTGTACAGGGTGCACGTGCGCGTGTGTGCCTATGTGTGTGCCTGTGCCTGTGCGTGTGCCTGTGCATGTACAGGGTGCGCATGTGTGTCTGTGCGTGTGTCTGTGCGTGTGCCTGTGAGTGTACAGGGTGCACGTGCGCGTGTGTGTCTGTGCGTGTGCCTGTGCGTGTACAGGGTGTGTGTGTGTGTATTGAGCAGCCCTTCATTTTCCCCTCCCCCCATCAGTGACTCTTCATCATCCCATCATGAGCCTTTCTTGAGAACGGCGTGGCCGGGGCAAAGGTAGGCAGCTAGCCAAGAGGCCCCGTAGAATCCAGTAGCACGGTACGTACATCGATGACGTATTGGGCGTGTGGTTGTGTGGGCGAAGGGATATCATCATCCGGGTGGTGAGAAGGACACAAGGACAAGATCTAAATACGGGCTACAAAAAGGAGCAATGGGCCCCGGACCAACTTATCCTGGCCTTAAACTGGTCATTAGACCCAGGATATGCATGGCTGGAGAAGCCTAGCCTGCTGACCTTCAGGAGGAGGGAGAGGGGAGGACATTGGAGGAGGTATAGGTCGGGGTAGTAACAGGGGATTAACATGCTAATGCAGGGGCAGGAGCAGGCTAGAGGGGAGTGGGAGTGGTGTGGGCTATGGGGAGGGGGTCAACTGGGTAATGGGGGCCAGGGGCCTGGATAGATGGGAGAATCAGAGGCAATCGTCAGGGTAAGTGGGTTCCAGGTAGCTGAGTACTACCTGATAGAGGAACATCTTAGACAGAGGAACATTCCTCTTATCCAAAAAAACAGGCGTTCAACTGGGTGAACACCACAATGTGTCATCCTCCGTGGCCAACCTCCCTATTTATTTCTGTCTCTTTTCTCACCCCCTCCCTCCTCCATGTCTTCATCCTTCTCTCTCTTCAACCCTGCCTCCCCCTCCCTCTCGCTCCATCCCTCCTTCCCGTTCTCAGCCTCTATCACCCTGTGAGATTATAGCATCCCCTATGGTCTCGAAATACGTGTCGAGCTCCACTTATGGGACATCCTTGTCCTTCTTCCCCACACGCCTCTCTAGATGGTTTCATCGCCCAGAAGTTCTGTGAGATGATCCTTATAAGCCGCGACAAATTCTATTTTTTATTGTTTTTTTTTGTTTTTTTCTTTGTTTTTCTTTTTTTTTTATTTTTTTTCTTGTCTCCCATGTTGACACTTTCTTCATAGCCATCGGGCTACCTCTTCCCTGGGCTTATCTGTCCCTCTCTGCATTCCACAGCCAGGATCAGTCCACTGCAGCAGGAGCGGGGGTGAGGGAAGGGCCGCTATCTGCTTGCAGATTGTTCCACCTTTCACAGCAGGTTTTCAGGGAGCTCAGAGCTTGGGTGGCCTGGCAGTTGGACAAACTGGAGAGCTCTCTATAAAACAAGGGTTTAATCAAATCCAGTCCAAACTTCCAACTATCAGCGCTTCCCCGCCTGCCAGGGTATATGTGTTCACCTGGGGGAGGTTGTTGGGGGTGCTATGTGTTAACCACTACCAGCAGCAGTGCAAGGTGATAAACATTGCCAGGAATGCATATCTAGGAGGAAGAGAAGTTCTAGACGCAGACAGCATAGGTCTCTATGGTGCACTTCCTATTTTAAGCTTGCATTTTCCAGTACGACAATTATTTACGAGAAAAACAATCAATGTGTACAGCAATCATAGATAGTTACCTTAAGTAATCAAATATTAGGTTGAGTCAGATGTACCCTGGGGTTATAACATCACTAGATCAGGATAACAGGTAAGATAAGGATGCTTCTGAGACTATATGTTCCTGTCCTCTGACTGGGTCACTACCAGAGCAGGCATACACACAGGATGACCTGCAGTGTCACAGAGGGCTTCACAGACACCCCCAGATCTGCATCTTAAAGCAACGTAATTCAACCGTCAGAGCAGAGGAGGGAAAAAACGCCCCAAAAACTGTCTGAGAGAAGGCAATGGCAGAAACTTCTGGAGGAGCAATTCAGTGACGACCCCCCCTCGCCTCTCTCTCTCCCTTTCAGAGAAGGTTGCTGATGAATGCCCACCAGCTTGTGCTTTCCACACCAGAACCATGTGCCTCGTGTCGACGAGCTGAGAGCGCTTCGCAGCGTCACATGGAGGAGGGGGAACTTTAAGGTGGTTGGTTCTATGGGAAGGCCTAACCACCAACTTCTCCTCATTGGTCTGACAACTTCCTCTATCTCGCTACTTCCTCAGGTCTCCCATGACAGCCAGTAGGACATAACCAGTCCGCCTGGATTGTCATGCCCTGTTCTGTTTATGAACAACACCCTTGTTTGATAACCGATTAACTGAGATGCAATTACACTGCAGCTCGTTCCAGTGATGCAGAAACGACCGAATCTGTCGCATAGAGTACTGGGTAATTAAGCATTGTCATAATTGGGTTAAAACCATTTCCTCCTGGAGGGGGGTATCCCAGACTGTCATGCTGTCTCTTGGCTGTGTGGCTGGGCAGGGTTGGCTGACTGCGGTTACCTCATGCAGTTTCAATTGGGTTTTACATTCTGGACAACAGCATCTTTATGATGAAGGGATATGCGCGTAGACACACATGCATCCACACACACACAAGTAAAATAGACATACGTGGGGGATGGCAGGAAGAGCTTGGTTCATCTCTGCCAAACTTGGAGCACGTGAGATGATTCACTAACTCCTGAGGAACTTAAACTCAAAATGTCAAGGCCAATTTATATTACAGCGCAGCTCTAAAGCCACTTGTTCCCTTTTAATGAAACATTTGCACTGCGGCCTTCTCGGCCCACAGCTACACAAAAAGGAAGATATTCACCCCCTCGTAGCTAAATAGTCTTGTTTTCAATGCAGTGGTGTGGCTCTGTTTCCTAGGCCACACATACACACACACAGACATGAATACACGCAGGCATTCACCACACAAATCTACTACACACACATAGATACACAGAGGCAAACTAGGACTTTATTCACTCTTTTTAATGCGCACAGTTGTAACAAATTCACACACACATGCCTGTTCCCAGCCAGCCTCAGGCCTTTTCCACTGGATTCCTCCATAATGCTTAAATTGATTGTAGTTTTCCCCAGCCCAGCAACCACAGTACAGTACTAACTAGCCTGTATTCTAATTCCTTTTGTATTTAATACAGACGAGATCCAAAAAATGTACGAAAAACGACGTAATCAAATAATACGAAATAAAAAATGCTATATACGAAGATAAAATTTAAAAGAAAATAAAAATATTAAAAAAAAAAGTCTATTTATAATTATTAAAGTTAAAATATGTAGAGCATAAATAAAACAATAAATATATAAACACTAGGAATATATTAAAAGAAGGAACGATCTATATTTTGAATTAAAAAATAAATAAAAATAAGTGAAAAGAATAATAATCAATCTTAAATGACCACTAGTGTAGAATAGAAACTGGGGAAAACTACAAATAGTTATACACGAACAAGTAGAATAAATAAGTAGAGTTAGAATAGAAGAGATCAACATAACTAACACATAGATAAATATAGACAACTATAGATCAAATCACAATACAAGAAAATAATCAAAAAATTCATCAAGAAACATAAAAGATAATATTATAAGTATAGACAGAAAATAGAATTAATAAATAAAATGTAAATTAAATTAAATAACAGAACATACAATCGTATCTCTATTAATAAATATAAAATATAAAAAAACATTAGTAGATATAAAATTTAATTCTATAATCTAAATTCAATAAGATAAGTATAATTAAATGTATACGAACCAGTAATAAATAAAAGAGTATTTAGATGTCGTACGCTATCACTGACTATTAATAAAGTTAATAAGTAAACTATATTATTAAAAAAACGGTAGATTACAAATAACTACAAACTTTCGATTCCAACATTGAGGGAAAGATCTAAAAAAATTAAAAATAATCATAGATAAAAATGGTACAAAAAATAAAGACCTAATGTAAAATAAATAATATATAAATAACATAATGATAGAAGAAAAAAATGCTATTTGTTGAAAACAAAAGGTCATTTAAAAAATTAAAAAAGAAGACAAAGAAGATAAAGAAATAAACAAGCTTACTTACATTACGAACCACTAGCTAACAAAAAGATTAAATCACATTATCTATTTAAATTAAGAACAAACCTTACAAAAATAATTATAAGCACTACTATACTATAGAAGAAACCAAAGATCTATCGCAAAAATACAATTTAGATTATATAGTAAATAATAAAAGCAGTTAAAGATCTAACAATAACAATATATAAATAGATAATCACTAATATATAAAACCGCAGAACACAATAAACATCAAAAAAAAAATAACACACCCAGTACGATTTATAGAATCAAAATACACAAACAATCTTATTATAATTCTAACAAACAGAAGAAAAACAATACACTAGAAAATTATTCTAGACAAAAATCTATATTAACTATAAGAATAAACTTAAATTATAATAAGCGATATATAACAAAGAGATCCGACCACAATGCAACCAATAAGATAAAAAACGACAATATCAACAAGATAGTAACAGTAATTAATCCCACACCAGAAACACTGTATTCTATACAGTGCCATGCTGCCTGTAGTCTGTTACAGTACCATGCTGCCTGTAGTCTGTTACAGTACCATGCTGCCTGTATTCTATACAGTACCATGCTGCCTGTATTCTATACAGTACCATGCTGCCTGTATTCTATACAGTACCATGCTGTTTGTTATCTGGTATATAGAGTACTATGCTGTCTGTATTATGTTATATAGTACCAATCTGCCTATATTCTGCTATCCACAGTACCATGCTGTCTGTATTATGTTATATAGTACCAATCTGCCTATATTCAGCTATCCACAGTACCATGCTGTCTGTATTATGTTATATAGTACCAATCTGCCTATATTCTGCTATCCACAGTACAGCATCCCTGTGTGTCCCTGGAGGAGAAACACAAGAGACCTCAGAACAAGGGGACGCCATCCACTCAAAAGAAACTGGCCAGTGGAAGGCTTTTAGCGTCTACAAAAGACAGCGCTGCCATCAGAAGGAACGCCAAGCCCTCACCCAGAGACCAGCACAGCCTGAAAGCTTAGAACAGAGAATAACACACCGGAGAAAACCATTTATCACATCTTGAATCTGCGGGCAGCCTGACTGTTCTCTCAAGGGGAATTTGGTCTGTTTTTTTAACTCTCCACCTCTGCAGTAGCTCAGAGTACAACCTAACTCCTACTACACCTGATTTATGTACATTTACGTCTAATCTCTCAAATTCACCTTAAAGCCAGGCTGTACACTGGCAGTCTATGGAAGCATCTGGCTGATGTGGAGGTGGGTGGGTAGGCCTACTGGCCTACATCTGTATTGTGTTATGCAATGTTATTACACAGGCCAAGCTAGCTTACGCCTTGAATGCTTACAGAGTCAACAGCAGACATGATGCCTACCGGGGCTTTCATAAGATATCACCACCACATAACCAAGGCGAACATAAACAAACCATTCACCACACTGTACTTCCTGAAGTTTACATGCACGATTTGCATGACGCCTTTGAGTCTGTTGAATGAATAAAATGCAATGTAATGCCGAATGTTTTCCCTGTTGTATCGTTCGATACGATCAAGCAATGATCCGTAGCACACGCAAGTGATGCAAGTCGCTCTGCAGAGGCGAACATGTCCGGGCGTACCTCATATTCCCTTCCCTCTCGTTCTACCAGGCAACAGCAGCCTCACAACAGGATATGATGTAGCACTGGCTACGCCACTTGATCATCCAGTTTGAGATCGAGAAGAGCTCTCTGCTAACAGTGAAACACTTCTGAGTATTCTCATCAAACGCCACCCAAGTAGGTTATTAATCAGTCGATGACGTACGGATTTCCTATTACCGCTGTATAAAACAGACATAACGGTGTCGCACGTTATGCGAAATCATTGTGTTCCCACTAAGTAGAGCACATGCATATGTCGGTCATAGGACCTAAGTATGACAGACCGCCTAACTTAGGGAGATGAAAGGCTTCTTTGATTGTCCTGGCGGATTGATAAACTGTCGTTTTGCTAAATAAAGAGACATCTTGGAAACTATGGGCAGTTTTTAAGCATTAGCCTACAAGCGTCGCTAATCCTGTCCTGCCTTCGCTGGACAGATGGGGTGTAATTGTCATCCTTGGGAGAAGAATATATGTGCTACAGTTTCCGCCTATTTTGCTACAAAGCGTTCAGTGTTTGATGCACATAATTCAAACGAAAAGCCACTAACCTTGTATACTTGTCCATAGGTGCCATTGCCGACCACTTCCACTAGTTCAAAAATCCCAGCCGGGTCCTAAATAAAAAGTAACACGTTATACGGTAAAAACAAATTGTGATCGACTGTGTGATTTTAATACAGAATTGTTACCATTCTATGGATAGTATGCACATGATTTTATATTAAATGTGCATCGCAAACAAATAGTAAATGATATTTTTTCCAGAATGTGTATCCACAACAGTAACTGGCACGTTTGGTCAATGCTTTTGTAGGAACGATCGCGTAAAAGACCACTAATACATTAAGAAAGCAATGATGCACTCACTGAATCCTCGTTCAATAACATGCACTCACCCGCAAAGATGCGAGGTCTATGTCCACAAGGCTTTTAGCTGGAGAATCGTTCGCCATTTTTCAAGAATAAATAGAAATTGCAAAGTATATTTTATCTCCGTCAAGATGATTGTTAACTTGCAACGCCGTGTCTCATCGTTTAGTTGTTTTTCTTATTCCTTGGTTAAACAATTTCCGTCCTAAGCGGGTTTTTCTTTGTACTTCCCGACGCCGTTGTCTAACCGACGCGGTTACTCCATATTGAGCTACCGCGACTGGCAGTTCTAGCTGCTGTCTCTAGTCTCCTCCGCCTGTCCTGTCTCCTTCTCCCCCCCTATCTCTCTCCTCCTCTCTCTCCTCTTCTCTCTCTCTTCTTCTCTCTCTCTCTCGTCTATCTCTCTCTGTCTCTCGTCTCTCTTCTCACTCTCTCTCCTTCTCTCTCTCTTGGTCTCTCTCTGTCTCTCTCTGCTCTCGTCTCTCTCTTCCTCTCTCCCTCTCCTCTTGCTCACTTCTCCTCTCTCCTTCCTCTCATCTTCCCTTGCTCTCTCCGTCCTCTCTCTCGTCACTCTCCGTCTCTCTCCGCTGCTCTTTTCTTGCTCTCATCTTTCGCTGTCGCCGGTTCGTCTCTCTCTCTCTCTCTTCTCCTTGCTCCTCTCCTCTTGTCTCGTCCTCTCTCTCTCTCTCTCTTGCTCCTTCGCTCTCTCGTGCTTCTCTGTCCTCTCTTCTCCTCCTTTCTCGGCCTGTCTCTCTATCTCCGACACACACACACAACTCCGCGCTATAGTTTCGCAATCACTGAATGATAGGAGCTGAAAATCTGGAAGGCCTGTGGAGGTGTATTGTAGAAGAGAGAAGAAGAGGGAAGAGAGAGAAGAGAGGGGAGAGAAGAAAAAGATAAAAAAAAAAAAAGAAAAAAGCGAGAAAAGAAAGAGAAAGAGAAAAGAAAACGAAGAGAAAGGAGAAAAAAAAGAGAAAGAAAAGAAAAGAGAGAGAGAACTG